>CATKHJ010946279.1:0-25807 GCA_949750685.1 Vernicia montana
CTTTTCTTAAATTATAATTTATAATAAAATAAAATAAAATAAAAACCATTTTAAAAACTAGAGAAAATATAACATATAATTTCAAAAGCTGTTCCAAATTTAATCTTAAACTGATCCATAGTAATCCAAGCAAACACACTAATTTTCCAACCACTTTTTTTAGTGGTTGCGATTTATAATTGAACAATTAGTAAATAAAAATCAATCAATAATCAATCCTAAATATGCAAAATAGTAACCAACATAAGTGAAAAAACAAAACCTAAGATCTCATACCTCTTGCTTTTTAATTCACATTTAGTTTATTATTATTTTTTTAAAAAAATTTTTAAAAATTAAAAGACATAATCAATCAAGTCTGGTATAATTGATTTTCTCATTCTCATTAAAAGTGTGAGAAGTGAGAGATCTCAGATTTGAATCTCTCAAACCACAAAAAGTTATCACCAATTTGATGAGAGATGTTAAAAAATAGAGTTATTTCTTATTGTATAACCTATAATATTATTTCGGTCCATTAAATCTCTTTAATATAAAAAAATTAAAATGGCAATTTTCCCATGAAAGTATTCTTAAATACCCTTCTTTTGGCACACTGAAACATAATTTACGATAAGTGCATATTCCCTTAAGTAATCGAACCATGATCGATACTTCCTAGAAAAAAAAAAAAAAAATACCCTTCTCTTGGCGTTTTGCAAACATCCAAAACAATCATCTTAATGGGTGTGTATAATATAAAAGCAAAATAATTAACAAATGAAGACTAAGTGATGGCCTGTAGGAGGCAAATTTTGGCATTATCCAAACATTACATAACTAAAGAAGGGACCATGGAATTTTAATAACCAATGCTACAATTCCATCCATTCTCCTCAAGTTCTAAACTTGATAATTTTTTTAATTCAAATAACTTTATTTAGTTTAGATTTACAATTTTTCTATCAATTTAATTTTAGCATTCCTTAAATATAATCAATATTTTGTAACAAAAAAAAATTCAAAATTAATTTTTGTAAATATATTAAGATTTTATTTATATAAAGTGGGTTTTGAAACCTATTGCTTGCTCAAGTGTTGGTAAACTTTTATTGTATTTGAATTTAACTAAATTATTAGTTTGAATTATTATTATTATCATTATTAAGCAATGTATTTACACTTCTAATGTGAAAAATATAATCTACATGTAATAATTTATTTGATAGGCTATAGGGTTTTCTATTCTTTTCCCTACTTGCAAAGACTTTTTTTTTTTTTTTAATTTACCAAAAATTGACATTCTGAAGCAATATAATAGCATGTACTTTTGACATTAAATCCTATAAACTAATACTAAAAAAATTAAAAGAAAATTTTTGCTTTGTTTACCAACTAATTGGAACTTAAATTCAACAAAATGAAATGACACTTAACCATACCAAATTAACTTATTGAATAAATATCTATCTCAACAACAATAAATTAAAAAAAAAAAAAACTTTTGGTTAATTACCGACTCGTCTCAAAAACTGAAAAATCTCAAATTTGAATCTCAATTAAAATTAAATTTACGAAAGAATATAATAATATGTGTTTTAAAAAAAAATTATATTGAAGTCGCCTCTCTTTCTCATTTTTTTTTTAATTCTCATTTAAATTTTATTTCTTAAACTATCGCTGATATTCTTTTTTGATCAGTGATGGTTCCAATATCTTCTATTATATTTGATATGAATAATTTCATTCCTATTATTGTTGCAATATCCACCGCCGGCTTCTTTTGCTCGATCTCGTTCTTTGCTTCTTTATTTTCACCGTCGCCTCCACATCTCCGTTTTTACCATATGTTTGTGGGTGAGTTTGTATTTACTGCTAATATGATAATACTTTTCATTTTATTATTTTATGTTAGATTGTATTTTATTTTTTATATTATTTTATCTCTCTTGTTGTAAGTTTTGTTATGTATTCCCTTGTTGAAAATTATTTTTTTATTATGAGTCTAGTGAAATGTTTGTGTACTGTGGCGTTTTAGATACTCGCAAAGAGAACAATGGTTTATCACATTGTTATACTATTACAATCGCAGTTTTTCAAAATCAACTATATGGCAGTTTGATATTTTGTTGAACATTTGCAATCTGCGAATCATTTTACTCTTGTTAGGACAGTTGATTTTATATCATGTCTTTTTTTATTAAAATTTATATTTAACCACTTATGATTAATGAAATTTAAGTTTATTTAAAAAAAATATTGAATATTCGATAAATAACAATAATAATAAAACAAATATGACATTTAATAAGTAACAACAATCAAAAGATTTTGAGTATAAAAATAAAAACCTAATAGACTCTTATTTACTGCTCAGTTTGGCATGGGAATTTTCAATTTTGTGTTAAAGATTTTATTATTTTCTTAAAAAAAAAGAAAGCTTTTTTTAAATTCAAGGATAATTAGACCAAAAACCAATAACATTAATCACTCTAATTACAAGAAATAAATAACTATTAGGTTTTGATAAATACATAAATATTAATTTTATATATAAAGTGCTTGAAGATCAAATAATAAAATTCTTGACGTTAAGTTACTACAGAAACCTAATCTAAAACCTTTTGACTTATGCAAATGTTTCTTGTAAGGGTCTTATCATGTTTATTTATTTCAAGAAACATATACACTGAATATGGATGTGGATAGAGATTATTGGATTTACATATTAATTTTCCCTTTTTATTTTATACTTTAAATATATTAACTTCTTTTATATACACTTCATTTTATCTTTAATTATCCTTTAAGTTTTATTTATTAAATTACCGTCAATCTTCTCTTTTAATTAGCAATGGTTTCAATATTTTATATTAAATTTGATATAAATAGTCTCATTCTTACTGTTTTTACCACATCAACCACCAGCCCTATTTATCCGTCTTTTGCTTACGTGTTCTTCTCTATCGTCGCTCGACGCTCTTTATACTTGATCTCGTTCTATGCCTCTTTACTTTCATCATCGCCTTTCCATCTCCATTTTTACTATATACTTATAGATAAGTACGTGCTTATTGCTGTTAAAGTGATACTTTTCATTTTATTATTTTGAATTATATTTTGTATTATATTATTTTTTCTTTTATTGTTAAAAGTTTTGTTATATCTTTTTTTGTTGGAAGTTTTTTTTATTATATTTTATTATATTTTTTTATCTTATATTTTAGATGCTCGCAAAAAAAACAATAGTTTATCATATTATTCTATTATTATAGTCGTAAGTTTTTAAAACTAACTATACGACAGTTAGATATTCTATTGAATATTTACAATTTACGAATCAGTTTACTCATACTATACTATGATAGTTGATTTTATGTTAGGTCCTTTTAGATTAAAATTTATATTTAGATGATAATTAATAAAATTTAATTTTATTAAAAAAAAACTTCTTTTATATATATATAAAATAGATAAAAATTTAGGTGCTGAGAGATTGCACAGACTTCAAAGATATATATATTTTGTTGATATTAATTGTAATATTTATTAGTTTGATATTGACTTTAATATATGCTTTATATATAATATCTCTTGATATATATATATATATAATTAATAATGATAATGATAATATAATAATGTACATAATAAAATAATAATAAAAACCAATTTCTGCCCAGCAAAACCCCACTAGTCCTAAACCCAAAGGGCAAGTGTCCTTCCCAATTCCTACTAGACCCTTACGTCAGATTTTATCCATTCACATTCATTATCCAAATAAAAGAATAACAAAAACAAAATTAATTTAATAATTTCTTTTTTTTTTTCCCTTAAAATTTTCATCAAATTTATTAAATAAAAAAAAAAACCAGAAAATCATTCTTCTTCTGCTGCTGCTGCTTTCCACTGCCGCAGGCGCACCTTTCTTTCGGTTTCAAAAATATTTACACACACAAAAAAAAAAAAGAAAAAAAAAATCACTGAAAAAAACTGTCCAAACTCCAAAGAGCTTCACTAAATTTAGTTTTTTAAATATTTTTATTATCTTTATTTTAATTCCAAATCTTATTTCTATCATCAATTTATTTATCCACATAATTTTTATCTTATTTTTTATTTCCAAATTCATCAATATTAACTCTTCTAAACACTCAAGAGCTCACAATTTGTGTATATTAAGAAACAAGAAAGTGAAGAGAAGAAGAAGAAGAAGGAAAGAAAAAAAGATTGATGGAAATGTACTGTTAGGGCTTTTCTTTTTCTTTCTTGAAGTTTCAGATTCAATTACTGCATCAATAGGCATCTTCAATGGATCTCACAATACGGTTTTTTGCACTCTAAATTTTTTAACTTTTTCTTGAATCTTGGTTTTCTTCATCTTCTGTATTGGATTTCCTACAGACGCATGATTTTGGGTACTTGTGGTGGTGGTGGTGGTGGTGGATTGGTATTTTGTATTATGAATTTTTGTGGTGAGATTTGAATTGGGATATATATAGAAGAGAGAAAAGGAGCTATTTTGGTTGGTGGTTTTTTTTTTTTTTTTTTTTTTTTGTGCAGTAATGGTGTCTGCAAATGAACCGATGGAATCGTTTCTTAATTCAATTCAAGTGGTGAAAGATGCACTTTCCCCACTTGAACTTGGGATTAGAAAAGCAGCTAAAGATTTTGAGAGTTGCTGGGGAGTTTCCAAGAACATTGATGGGGCTAAATCTAATCATCTTGAATTAAATTCTATTGATAATAGGAAACTTAACACTAAGGTTCAGATCTGTGCTGTGAAAAAGAGGAGTATTGGTAATAGTAATAATGGTAATAATAGGAACTCTGTGGTGGGTGAAGAGAAAAAGAAAGGTCTTTCTATTAAGGTTCCTATTAGAACTTTGTTGGACATGTTTTCACTGAATCTGGAAAATGGGTATAATAAGAATAATGGAAATAGCAGAGTTGAGTTGGTGAAGAAAGGGCTGAAAGAGAGGGAAATGGGGAGTGAAGATGGTTCTTGCTCGAATTGTTTGCAGTTTGCAGCGACTTGGTCCTTGTTAGTTAATAGCTTTGTTCAGGCATTTCCTAGCCCTTTCAAAACAAGCAAGAGGCGGTTTCAGAAAGGAGGTGATGATGATAAAGGTCATTTGCATTTGTGCAAACATGGGCCAAAATCAAAGGTTTCCAGCGAATTAAAGCAAAGGGAATCACAGGGTCAATATGTTGAAGCAGTTCAGAGTGAGGGTGGGAATGATAAAGAAGGGAAACATGTATCGCTTGAATGCTTTATAGGTTTTATTTTTGATCAATTGGCTCATAATCTGCAGAAATTTGATCAGAGTTTGCAGCAAACAGACTGCAAAGAATGTGATTATGATTATTCAACTCCAACCCCAGCATCCCCCCAGTTTGATCATTTAAGTGCAATCATGAGTATTTGGGAAGGTCGAAAGGTGGATGTAAATGGGTTTTTGGGGAATCTTAAGTTTGCGAGAGTAGGAGGAGTACCATCCGGTATAGTTGGAGTATCTTCTTCAGTCAATGAAGAGGGTGATGATGGTATCGGTGGTGGCAGTGGGGAGGAAACTGGGGGTAGTTCACCGCAGAAGCTGGCAAGTGGGTTACTCAGTATCCCCTTGTCGAATGTAGAGCGTTTGAGATCCACATTATCCACTGTTTCGTTGACAGAGCTAATTGAGCTTGTGCCACACCTGGGGCGTTCTTCTAAAGACTATCCTGACAAGAAGAAGCTATTCTCTGTCCAGGATTTCTTTAGATATACAGAGTCTGAAGGTACGGTTCCTTGTCAACTGAGTCAATGAACTCCTATTGTTTTTTTTGTTTTACTTGAAAAATGGAATATCTAAATGAAATACCATTATAATACTCTTTCTTTTTATTGGAGAATTTATGATGTATATTTGACTGTATCTAACTGCTAGTAGGCCATACATCCAATTTAGCCTGTGCTTGTGTGCAAGATGTTGGTCATGTCCTAAGGAATCTCAAATCTCATCTAACAACTGTGAAGAGAATCTTCAAATATCTGAGTGGGACAGTTGACTTGGGTTTATGGTTCTACACAAGACGAGCTGCATGAAGCTTATGTTACCATCTTTCTTGAAGAATGCAGCATCACTAACCATAGCAAATCATTTTCCTTCATTTGGAAGAAATGCAAAAATTGTTTGTCAGAATACCTGTGTTCTAATATGATTTATTGGATCTGCTTCAAAGCATTAGTTAACCTTTATTTGAAACTGCCATTTTAGAGCAAAATTGAATTTTTTTAGCATTCATAACGTGTTTTTGTTATATTTGACAAAAAGATTTTATAGTTTTATTGATTTTATGGTGAACAAGGCTATATTTAGAGCACAATTAGCCATCTTTTTTGTCAATGGCATGCTAATGACATGGGATCTGATTTCTGAGAGCATGGCATAATTCCACAATTTGCAATTTGGCATTTACGGACACATTGAAGAAATTAGCCTCTTCTTTGTGAAAAATATGCAAAGAAATTCTTTTTCTTCTTCTTCTTTCCAGTCATTCTCTATAAAAAAATAATGCATTTTCATAAAAAACTTGCAGATCTTTGCCTATTTCCTTTTCTCAAGATTTTATCGCATTATTATCAGTCATCTGTTTTATTGTTAGTATTAACTTTATGTTGAGTTTGTATGTGGTGCTCTCAAGCCTTAGTACCTTGAAAAATCATGATATACATGTTATAGAGTTGATGTGAGGAGGAACTGATCATCTGGTTTCAACTTAAAGCAAACTTGAATTACTTCTGGAGAGCTGTAATAAGTGTATGCATGTCTGAATAACTGTTCAGAGCAGTAATAAGTATAAATAAGTCTAAGTTTGCTTATGACATTGTGATACATAGATATTATACAACACTAGTCCTCACTTTGGTAATTCCTAGGACTTTGCTTGTTCAGTTGTCATCATTTTTGAACTATGTATTCTTGACCTTCCATGAACTCAGGCATCTGATTGTTTATCTTCATATGGCTTTTGTGATTATAGCACATTCTTTTGTTGTAAGCTCATCTGAAAACATGGTTCTCATTTTAGTCCATACATTTGTACAGGAAGGAGGTTCTTCGAGGAACTGGATAGAGATGGTGATGGTCAAGTATCTTTGGAAGATCTTGAAATTGCTATGAGAAAAAGGAAATTGCCACCAAGATATGCTCGGGAATTCATGCAGCGTACTAGAAGTCACTTATTTTCAAAATCATTTGGTTGGAAACAGTTTCTGTCCTTGATGGAACAGAAGGAACCAACCATTCTTCGTGCCTATACTTCTCTTTGTTTAAACAAGTCTGGTACCCTGAAAAAGAGTGAAATATTGGCATCACTTAAAAATTCTGGACTTCCGGCAAATGAAGACAATGCTGTTGCTATGATGCGATTTCTGAATGCTGACACAGAAGAATCTATTTCTTATGGGCATTTTCGGAATTTTATGCTTTTGCTACCTTCTGATCGACTTCAAGATGACCCTAGGTAATATGTTTTTTTTTTCTCGTTTCAAAGGAGGTTTTACATAAGTTTGGCGCAAACTCATTTACAAATTTGTAATATTGCCTTTTGTCTCGGCAGAAGCGTGAAGAGGTGCTCAAATATATGATTTGACTCATATATTCATGAAATGTTGTCTAATTTAGTCAGTTAATATTGGTTGTATTGATTACTGTGTGTGTGCTTTTTTATGAGGATGACAACAGTTACCCTAATTTTTGGTAATCAATACATAGCTTGTAGAGTATGAAATTGTGTGATGAGAACTGTTGTTGTACTCTTAAAAACAATGCACAGAGTATCAATACATAGCTTATAGAGTACAAAATTGTGTAATGAGATTGCACATAGAGAAACTTTTGCTGTTATACAACATGATGGTTGTTCAGCATCCCTTCACCCTTCCTCCACCCCGTCCAAAAATTTCCCCCTTTCCTTTTCCCCCCTCCAATCCTGTGTAGGTGTACTATTGTACTTACCGTATTACATTTTACTGATACTGGCTTCTTCTACTACATACAGGAGCATATGGTTTGAAGCTGCAACTGTTGTTGCTGTTGCACCACCTGTGGAGATACCAGCTGGAAGTGTTCTAAGATCTGCATTGGCTGGGGGCCTATCATGTGCATTCTCTTGTGCTCTGATGCATCCTGTTGATACAATAAAGGTAAGCTCTTCTCCTTAAGAATCATGTAATCATGTACTCATATTTTTACATAAGATATGCCCCACAGATAACAAAAATAGCAAAATGGTTCAAATGTGAAATTCTTTGGCAAAATGGAACTGCCAAGGGCAGCCACTTCATCAAAGGCTGTAATTAGATCATCCCTCCCAGACGTTGCTTTGGCTTTACTACGAATGCTAGTCTCACTTTCTTGGAGAATAGCATGGTAAAACCATGATGACATCCTGCTGTGGGTGGCACCCAATCAGTTTTAGCAGAGGTAGTCTCACTCTGCTGTACTGCTTTTCAATTGTGATTGAAAGTTGAAACCTTGCAGTGCAGTATTTTTGTCACTGGCTAATTATGAGCAATAAAAATTGTGTTCTTCACTTTTAGTCTTAGGCTTTTGTTGAATATTACCAGAATCTTTTATGTATATTTGTCTTATAGTAGAACATATTGCTGTTTTGCCCCTTGTTTTTAAACTGCAATGTAGTTGTAGGAAGTCGTGTTTCCAAAAATCTGTTTTTTTGTTATGGTTTCATAAATTTTTTTAAAAAATTTTATGTCCAGTACTTGATTAAATCATAGTTGTTAAAGGTGCTCCACAGGCTCCAAGCTCTCATTAATTTATGTCCAGTACTTGATTAAATCATAGTTGTTAAAGGTGCTCCACAGGCTCCAAGCTCTCATTCATGCCCAAGATCAAGCCCCTCAAATGGTCTCAGGCCAAGCTCCATCTCTATGTTGTGCACCCAGGCACACCTGCCTTTAAGGGGCGCCTTAGTGTGCATCTTAGGAGCCCATGAGATTTTTGTTTTTTCTATTTTACTCTTTATTAGTTGTTTTTACTTGCACTGTTGGATGCTTTTACTTTATACCTTGGTAAGGATGGTACGCTAATAAAATAAGTACAATTGCATAGCATCAACTTTTTTACGAGGTTAATATCAACATGTGTTGGGTTTTCTAATTGCAACAAATTGAAATTGCCACTCTCCCCTATTAAATTCAAGTGTCCAGCAGCAGTAAACACATATGCTCACAAGAGCAGGGCATGCACATTGATTTGTGTTATTTTGAACTATACTTGGTGATGGTTGCTAATTTTTTGCACTCCTGTATGTGCTTGGCATTTGCCAAACTAAGTTAGATTAGCTTGTGTATTTGGATTTCCTTGTACTCTAGCGGGCATATGACCTGTGTTGAACTAGTTTTCTTCTTTGTAGTATTTTGTGTCGTCATGAATTTCTGAATCTTTCTATATTAATTATTACTACTCACAAATTGAAACATTATGCAATTGTTTTATGCACATTTTGATGAATTTCTGAGCATTCTCCTGCACCTTGCACCTTTTACAACTATGGATTAAATAAACTTTATTGAGAAAAACATAGATGTGGGGTCAAAGTTTCTGCACAATATGCTTTCTTTTCTTTTTTCTTTTTCCGCTTTCCTAATTTTTTACCTGATAGAAAAAACTGCATGATTTCTTTTGAGGTAATTTTAGTACAATGAGAGACTTTTTCTACTAGTCATTTTGGCTGTTTACTATTGGCCATATATGGGATATTCATGACCAAATACTTTGGCTTTTCCAGTCAAGCTTGCTAACCTGTATTTGATCATTATAAAGGTTTAGGATGTACTTTCAAAATATACTTTTTGTTTGTAACATATTGGAATGCATAGCGGAAAGTGAAACTGCAGGATGCTTGTTAATTTTTTGAGGATTATTATATGCATCAATGTGTATCAAAAGGAGATATACATGGTTTTCTAGTACTCTGTTTTTCTTTTATCTCTGATGTCTGCTCATGATTATTTTTGTCGTCTTTTTTCCTATGATATCTTAGACTCGGGTGCAAGCATCAACTCTTAGTTTCCCGGAGATCATTTCAAAGCTTCCAGAAATTGGAGTTCAGGGAGTGTACAGGGGTTCAATCCCTGCTATTCTAGGACAATTTTCAAGGTCAGTCCTTAGTTTCAGTTCCACCTTTTTTTTTTTTTTTTGAATGGCAATCACTTTTTTTATATGGCTGACATATGACATTGCAGCCATGGCCTGCGAACTGGGATATTTGAAGCTAGTAAACTGGTGCTAATAAATGTTGCTCCAACACTCCCAGACATACAGGTAATGGTTATTATTACGCTGTTGTAGTTAAAATTTCCATAAACTACATGCAAAATCTCTTATTTTTTCTTCCTGGTTTCTCAAATGATGCTTGATAACACGAATAAATTTCAGTGATAACGGAGAGCTTCATTTCTTGAATGTGACAGTCTGAATAACAATTGATTATGTTTGAGCCTGAATTATTCAATGATTCAAAGGTTGTTTCCATCCCAGTTCCCATTTTCTTGCACTACTCAGACAAGTTTATTGTTTTCTTATCCCTGCTCCTATTGTTGTTATTTCTACCTGTCCAAACAATAATAGCTGCTCTCTCTCTCACCCAGTCCTTTCCTTAATCGTATAAAGAGTGGTCAAACCTTCTTTGTTAACTTGTACATTGTAACTGTAAGGAGTCATTGTATGTTAAGGAGGAAAGCTAGTCAGTGTTGCATGGAAGCATTTACTTCAATGCTTGTGCACTTCAATTATGAACTGAGCAAAATGTGTTGTCATATTAAGTTAAAAAAAATTCCTATTCTGAAGGACATGGCTGCATTCCAAGTTTCCAACTCATATAGCAAATGTGATATTTAGTAGTAACCAGTTATTGCTGTGACACTGTTACTAATGCTGTTCTTGCCATTATGTTGAGTATTCTCCTCCCATTTATAGCTAATAGAAACTTGTCTACATTTGGGTATTTGAATCCACTTGCATTTCTGTGCATATATGAAGCTCATAAACAAGAATTGACTTGGAAGATTACCTCAAAAGAAATTTTGACAAGAGTCTCTATTGTCCTGATATAGCTTTGACAAGAGAAGATGATTTTTGTGTTGGTTGGTGACATTTGTTAGTCCGATTAGAGCCTCTTATACATTCATATTGGATTTCAAGTGCTGTAAAAGTTAAGTATACATTTTTTTCTTTCAGGTTCAATCTATATCATCATTCTGCAGCACAGTTTTGGGGACAGCAGTCCGGATCCCCTGCGAGGTATTGAAGCAGCGGTTACAGGCAGGTCTTTTTGACAATGTAGGGCAGGCTATCATTGGTACTTGGCAGCAAGATGGTTTGAAGGGGTTTTTCCGAGGGACTGGTGCCACACTTTGTCGTGAGGTTCCATTTTATGTTGCTGGCATGGGCCTATATGCTGAATCTAAAAAGGTGAGGAGATTTGGGTGCACAATCATGCAATTTCTATTTATTCATTCATCATGATGTTTCAAAGGTGCAGGATTCATTTTTATCACATTTCAACAAAACTAAGATGTCTTGTCATAATCTAGTACCTACTTAAAGTAAAATGTGTTAAAGACTGGACTTCAATCATGTGCGAATGTAGTTTGGTAGGAGTTTGTTTAAGGGTAACACCAGTATTTTATCAATATTTTGAAGTTATACGAGTGAACAGAATGTTAATGATTATAGAAGGGGGGGAGCACTTTCATAGTAAATGTAGTAGTTTTACAAAAGAATGAAGTTATGGCTATCCAAAAAATTAACTCAAGAATTCTATCTTTAAGCTTACTCAATACCACCTTTGCCTTGTGTGAAAATTTCTGTTGGTAATTAGTCTTCTATACAAGCATAAATCTTCCGTCTGCGTAATAGTTTTCTGTGGAAGGAAATTTGATAGACTGAGATGTTCAAAAATTAAGTTATCTGAAGAATATATTTTACAGATACTGAGTAATGCTAAAGGAATCACTTTAGACTCCATTTGGAAAGAAATGGACAAGGAAGTCATTTTATTTTTAGAAATCATTTACATATGAATTTTTCATGTATAAAATGTTATGTCAATAAATCTAAATTTCAACTTTACTTTATATTTTTCATGTATAGAATGTTAAGTCAATAAATTTTTCATGTATAGAATGTTACGTCAATAAATTTTTCATGTATAGAATGTTATGTCAATAAATCTAAATTTCAACTTTACTTTATATTTGAACAAATGAATAATAGAATTCAATATACTTTTTTCTAAGATTCCTACATGCACTGCATTGGGTGTGTGCTTCAATTGAATAAGAAAGGGTACTGAAATCTTTTTAATTTTGTAGTTCCAGTGGTGTATAATATATTTGTAAATTCCATCAATTCTGATGGGAATTATTCCAAGTTTAAATTCTATAAGATTGAAATCTGTAATTGAAATGAATGCTTTTGAGATTCTAAACATGACGAATACGGAATTGCTGAGGAATTCCATAAAATTTATGTTGAATCAATTAGTCCGAAATACTAAATTACTGAAGTTTTGGCAGTATGCCTGACTTGCTAGTTACTACCAGTTTGTTAAACAACTTAAGTCAAATAATACTATTCAAAATACAAAATTTCTGGGAGTAGCTCCCTGACTTTCAATGGCATATACAAATTTCTAATTATTGTTTGTGCATTAGAACAAGTTAAATGTCTTGTCAAATTTCTAGAATTATTTCTGTAACCATGTTTTCTTTGATGCTTTTATTTAATCGTGTACTGAGTATTGTTGTGCTTCTTCTAGGCTGTTCAACATCTTCTAAGACGGGAGCTAGAACCCTGGGAAACAATTGTCGTTGGGGCCTTATCTGGAGGGCTAGCTGCTGTCACCACCACACCCTTTGACGTGATGAAAACTAGAATGATGACTGCACAGGGAAGATCCTTACCAATGTCAATGGTAGCCTTCTCTATACTTCGTCGTGAAGGACCCCTTGGCTTATTTAAAGGAGCAGTCCCAAGGTTTTTCTGGATTGCTCCCTTGGGTGCCATGAACTTTGCTGGTTATGAACTAGCAAGGAAGGCCATGGACAAAAATGAGGAGCCATCAAATGATCAGCAGCCTCAAAAGAAGTTAACTAGTTCTGGGTAGCCTTTTTCAAACTTAAAAACATTCCAGAGCCTCCAGATTTTTGTTTCATGAATGCTGCTGGAAAATTTTGTGCTCTTTCCGAATTTTCAGCAGCATATGCATCAAATATCATCTGCCGACAAGCCTTTTAATTTTGCTTTAGACATGACATTGTATTTTTCAGAAAGTTTCTCAATATATTTTTTTTTTGCTTAATCTTTGTATCTGCTTCATTGGTGTACATTTGATGTGCAGTTAATTTTGTTTTTTTCCATAATCTGAATCCTCTTGTACTAAATATAGATCTCTTTTGTGAGGTGAACTCTTTTAAATGTTTTACCTCTAATTTGACCATACAAACTTTTAAAACTCTTTTAAATTTTACCTCTAAACTTGATAATATCATTAACAAAAGTTGTATTATTTGCATCTTTACCTTATGATCTTGACATTGTAAATCATTTTATAATTTGGTTTTTACCACTCTGATCATTGGCATGGTGATATTAGATTACGACACCGACGAATATTGAACGCATAAATGGTAATTATTCAATTGTTTCCAGTGGAATTTTAAAAGGTAACTGCAAGCTTAGTTATCACCCAACCAAAGATGAAGGCATTTGACTTGTTTTGAAGGGAACAACTACCAACAGGGATGTCGAAGACTGATTTATGCTGATTCATAAATTTAATCCTGCTTGTGATCATTAAAAGAAGAACTAAAAAACGATTGTTTATTTATGCTGATTCATACATTTACTCCTGCTTGTCAGATGGAAATCTAGCATTTGACAGACATCATAAAAGCTCAAACTCTACAACCAGAGAGCAACTACAAGGAAACAATTTGTTGGTAATTATTATTGTAAAAAAAAAAGGGCATGTTGAGTTGATAAATTTGGCAGAGGTTTGATTTGGTGTTATAGCACCAATGTGGTCAATAACCCCAATAGTCATTTCGGATTTCATCATCGAACTTCCTCTTCAGCTCAGGATGCTTTGCAAAGTACTCCTCAGCTGTCATGGTGCTGAGCTTTTTCTGTTTGAATACATTACCAGATGTTAAAATCAAAGGCCAGATGAGATTGAGAATATATATATAAAAATTTAAAAAGAGAGAGAGAGAGAACATTTTTTTCCTTACCTTCAACTCTTGAACATCTGCAATTTCTTTCTCCAAACGCACAGACTCCTTCACGGATTTCTCCTCAGCTTCTTTCAATTCCACCAACTACAACACCAATAAAAGAATATATTATGAAAGAGAGAGAGATTCAAACTGGAATATGACAATTTGAATTGGATGGTTGGCTCCTACCAATGCATCAAATTTAGGCTTGAACTGTGGAGTAACTGTGTCCACATACTTGGGGATCTCTACACCTGCAAGAGAATGAAAGAATTGACTCAAATAAGCATTCTACTATTCTGATAGAGGAAATACTGCACTATTTAGTCCCTTGATGTCACAAGGAATGGAAAACCCAACTATGTTTTCACCACGTTCAGATCATTTTCTTAAAAAGTTTCCAGTGCAGAATTCAATAGCAGGATAAAGATCCCTTCAAATAGCCGAGCTATGATTCTATGTAAACAAAGTTGGACGTTCAATGTAAATCACAATTGCCCTTGTTAGGTCAACAATTAACAGAAAACTAGCACTTAATAAGTGGGATCCTAGAACCAAAACTAAGACTATCAACTCAACGAATAGCAACATGTGACTATATGGAACAAGGCACCAATGTACAGAAACAGAAACATGGAAGTCCTCATAAACAAAAGAACATACAATGGAAAAAAATAAAAAATAAAAAATAAAACCTTGCAGAATAGAGAAAATCAACACGAGTCACCTTGATGTACAAATCAAATTAGTAAAAGATGGGTCTAGGAAATGCTCACAAGGACTTCAAGAGAAAAAACTGATCTTAGGGCCTAAGACCTGTTTGGCATTGCATTTTATACTACTTTTAATTTTAAAAAAGAAAACTTTAAGATGCTTCCATAACATGTAAGATGTTTACAATTTTTTTGTGGTAAAAAATCCCATATGCACTTTAAAACCAATTTTAGTTGTTTTTAATCAAAACATGTAATAGGGTGCTTCTCTTAACAACTGTAACAAAATGCCAAATACCTCTAAATTTTGCTAGATGAATAGAAAATTCAAACGCCCTCTAAGAGTAGGAATAAAGCTTATAACACAAGTAAAATATGTATTGCAATGTAATCAGTAAGTTGGGCAATAAGCATTTGCTTTAGAAAAAGTATTTGGAACGAGACACTGTTTTAGACTTCCATGACAGGGGAAATGAGAATCCTTAGTTGTTCTCTCAATGATAAACTCTTAAAAAAAGAATTTAGAACACAACAAGGCTTACAAAACTGTAGTTGAAGAAAGAAAAAGCATCCTTGCATTGGCATGTTAAGCATAGCAAAAACACATAGCTAGTGTGTAACACAAACAAATTAAAGTTCAAAGCTTTCTAGTATATTTGTATCAAAGCAGAAAACTATACTATGATACAATTACAAAAACTTACTCTCATAAGCCTCTTTGTACATATCCACTAAACGTGAGCCAATTCCTTTTCTATAATATTCCCAGTCAATGGGTTCAGGTTCCTGCACAAAACAGATGATCAATAACCTTAAAAGATGTAACCTTTAGCAAAGACAACAACGAAATTCAGAAAACCCATTTTGAAATACAAATCTAAACCTAAATCTACAAATCTACATCATTAACCGATCCATTGAACAATCATGAAACGAAACCAAGTGAAAAAAAAAAAACCTTAATCAGATAGAAAATCTAGCAAAATCCTTGCTAGATGTGAACAAATTTAGACCCAATCGAGAGAGAGAGAGAGAGAGAGAAGGGACCTGGCTGAACTTGGTCTGGAGAGTGGAATTAACCTCATCAAAGGCGCGACGAAGGGTGGCGAACTCCTTGCGAGCCTCATCGGAGACGAGAAGCTTCGCCATCCCTTCCCAATCAATGTTTTTCGATGCTTTAAATGCTACATCAGTCACTTTCTTTACGGTTCCACTCATTTTCTCGAGCTTTCCCTCACTTTCTCAGTCGCCAAACAAAACTTTTGAGACTTTTGGTTTTCTGTGAATGTGTCACCAACACTGACTCGCCTGCTGCTGGAGGAGATGATGCCTTGTTATTGTTGGGTGAACCGTGCGGTGTCGTCTAGTGGCTAGGCTAATGGGCTTAATAGTGGGCTTCTTTTACTGAGATTAGGCCTGCTTGGAGCTTGGTTGTTTATTTAGATTATTTTTAATAATTAAAATAAGAAATGAGTTTTTTTTCTTCCTTTTTTTTAATATTTATTTCGGTTAACTATTTAGCCATTTCATTATATTAAACTTTAATTTAACAATTGAATTAGTATTTAGTCCTTGTATTTTATAAAAATATAGATATTAAATAGTGAATTTTACTTAACTTTAAGGATTAAAAAGTAATTCATCCTAATTTTTTTTTTGTACCTTTAACTCATTTTTTACCAATGAAAAATTATACTAAAATTTAATAGAAAGTTTAAATAGTTGGTAGAATAAAATTATAGGAATTAATTAATTCAGCTTTAAAATAAAATAAAATTATAGGAACTAATTAATTCAGCTTTAAAATAAAAATCCTTATTTGTGAATTATATCAAATATTAAACTATTAACTATTTTCTTAAAGATGAAAATTATAAGACTATGCTTGATTAGAATGTAACTAAATAAAATTAATGGACTGAAATTTCATATAATTATATTATTATTATTATTATTCTAAACTTAAATCCGATTCACGAACATATCTAAATTCTTATCTTATACACTCACGGAAGTGAGAATTAATGAAATCATTTTCACACCCAAGTAAAATTGCTTTTATACCTATATATTTTCCCATGTCCTGTTTTGAAGATTTTAAAACAATATAAAAATTGAGCATTTTAATAATGTGGAAACAGGGTCTCCTCCAACATGTCCAAGTCAGTGTGACTTGGGAAAGATGAATCAAGATTATCAAGGCTGCTAGATTGTTTTTCCAGAAAGATGAGTTCTTGACCTGCCATTTCCATAGAGAGTAAAGAAAGAAAATTGACTTGTTGGGATTTCATGTTTTCTAGATCAGCTTGAGTCTTGGCCAATTGTTCTTGAAGCATATTAACAAGCTGTTGAAGTTGGCTAATAGCGCCAGTGCAGCCATAAACTGGATCTTCAATTCTTGCATTTGCTTCATAAATCATGCTTTTCACTGCTTCTGCTCTTTGTGACTCTGGCAATTCCTGAAATTTTGTATAGTATATATACATGTTAAATTTTCAGCCCTTAATTAAAAATTCAATTCAATCCAATATTATTAATTTTCACGTTTGAAAAATATATAATTTTTATTTTTAAGTCAACCATCAAGCAAGATGGATCGTATGACCTCATGTTCATATAATTTAGCATAGTGATAAAGAATAATAATTAACATATATCAAAGTAAATTACTGTGTGTAAATAATAAGTATTTTCCGATCATCAGATAACAAAATTGAATGTATTTATATAGACAAGTAAGTACCTGCAAGAAACTGATGATATTGGTAGCTCCAAATACTTTATGAACAGTGGAAAAATTATATGCTTGATGAGGAGGAAAATAAGGAGCTAAAACACAATTATTGGTGCATCTAAGACAAAGGATCTCACAAGCAGCACAAGGAATAAGCACAGCAGCAGAAGATGGAGGAAAACTAGTTGAAGACCACTTGGAAGAATCATCGTTATTCCTAGGAGAAGACTTGGGAAATGGTAATAAAGACGAATTCAAAGAAAAAGAAGAAGATGAAGAAGATGGTGATGGTGACGGTGAAGAGCAATTAGATAAAGTATACTGAAATAGAAAAGGATCAAGATTGTGATTGCTACCCATTGAGACAGAAAAAGAGATTAATGAAAATGAAGGGTAGGTGTGGATTTTAAAGACAATTGTACGTGGAGAATTTTATTTATGGAAAAGTTTCCCTGTCCGTATTGAGCAAGTTGAACAATTGATATTTGTAATATGCTTTGTGTATAATATTTTTTGAATTTTTTTTTTTTTTTTGTGGAGAATTTATTTATTTATTTTCCCTGTCCGTATTGAGCAAGTTGAACAATTGATATTTGTAATATACTTTGTGTATAATATTTTTTGAAGTTTTTTTTTTGAAATTTTTTTTTTATTGAAAACTGTTAAGAATATAATATAAAGAAAATATCTCACATTAAATAATTACAAATATGTTAAGTAATTAATATATAAATTAACTCTCCAATTTTCATGACTATAATTTTTAAGATTGGTTATTCCAAATCTATATTAAAACACAATATAGTATCACAGTTTAATCAATTCTTGTATCACCCTGTTATATCATATTTCAGATTGAGTTTTAATTTTCTTTCTTGGCCTCGTATGGATATTTCTCTTCAGGCTTTAAATTTATTCTTCATTTGGTGGCCTGTATGGATATTTTTCATCGGGTTTCAATTTTTTTTTATCCGATATAAGTTTTCCTCAGACTTTTAATTTTTTTGCCTGGTATGAATTTAACTTCAGGCTTTAAATTCTTTCTTGCTTGGTATGAATTTACTTTAGACATAATTTTTTTTTTTACTCAATTCATATCATAAATTTGTAAGTGTCAATTGGATTTAATGCAAAATTATCTTGACTCAGTTGCTAATTAAGCGACTATTAAGAACATAATATAGGAAAAATATCCTACGTTTAATAATTACAAACATATTAAATGATTAATATATAAATGAGTTATTCAACCTTAATGACTAACTTTTAAAGTTAGTTCTTCTCTCAAATATATATTAAAACTCAAATACTATGGGTTCTCCAAAAAGTCGTCTGACTAGTTCTATTCATTTCAGTTATAGTTATTGATCCAATATCCCTCTAAACTCATTATTGTTAATTGTTTTATACTTTACATATTTATCCACGGATTTAACCCCTTAAATAAAAAATTAATAAAAACAGAGCAAAGTATGGGTCCTATGTAAGATGTTAAGGGACTGTTTTTTTTTTTTTTTCAAATTTCAAAAAAATAAATATTAGAAATATTTTTTAAAAAATTATTATTTTTTATTTCTTTCATATTTATCCAAAAACATTTTGAAAACAAAAAACAGAAAACCAAAAGTAATAAATTCTGATTTTCAAAATCTTTTTTTTTATTTTTAAAAAACATAAAATATAAAACATAAAATGATACCGAACGAGCCCTAAGCTATAATTTTCCTACTACTTAATTTCCTAGAAAAGTCTTTGATTCCATTTCCTTCTTGTTTCTTCAACATTATTTGCCTTCTTTATGATTTTTTTTCCCTCCCTAAGGCTATAATTTTCCTGCTACTTTATTTCCTAGAAAAGTCTTTGATTCCATTTCCTTCTTGTTTCTTCAACATTATTTGTCTTCTTTATGATTTTTTTCCCTCTTTCTTCTTAACTTTTTTGTTTTACTAGGGGTAGGGGGATATTCGGACTTGGGATTTTAAATAGTAAATAATATTATAAATTTGATTTATTAAAGATATTTAGTCATATGCATTGCAATTTTTTGGGTGCATTAATATAAATAATAAATTTAATTATCAAATGTTATAAATTAAAATTCTTTTTCCAAATTACAAAAACATTGAAAATAAAATATTTTTTAACAAATATTAATGTGATTATATTTTTAGGTTATTTTTGTTTATGACTATAGTACAAAATCAAAAGTGGTAAATTAAGAAAGAGAACATATATATGTAGTCAAGGAAAAGAAAATTATTTAGATACCTGCTTCAACCTCCAATTTCTTCTAGCTGAAAATACCATTCAGGAACCCTGCAATTTCTTAATTTATCCATAAATGGAATTTTCAGTCAGGTTTTTTTGTAACATCCTTTCCATTTACAGGAGATTTTGAGAATGACTGTTTATATTTTATTTTATTTTATTTTGCCAAAGAAAAATGATATTTTTCATTTAAGGGGTATAAAACTTAAGTCAGTACAACTTAGCATTACATATCTGATTAAAGCCCAACTAAGGAATATGAATTTAGATTTAGAGTCCAATGTAATATTACCCAACATGGAGGTTTTTATGATGGGCTTACAGCCTAAGAAACAAACATCCAGAGCTAAGTCTGGTTTTTCCACGGCCCAATGGCCATCTGAAGGTAAGAAACTTCCTTGCAAATCTTGCTTAACCCTCTCCTTGCTAGAACCCTCTATTGGTACCACCATCACCGTCGCAGACTGAGGAGAAGGAAGAAGAACCCATAAGAGCAGGATTGTAGTTGGGCTAAAATAAAAGAAGATGTACTGTTAGGTCCAAATATACACCTTCCTCAAATCTACATATCTGTTAAAAAAATCAAGGCATATCAGCAAAACACAACCGGATCTGTAAGGAATAGCCACTGGAACTAAGAGTTTTGACACCGGTTGCCTCAATCTCTTTTCCTTCCCATTTTCATTCCTCTAGACACAAAACCCACAAGATATAGAGACAAGAGGGAAGCCTGTCATAACCAGGATCTACCATGGCTAATACACTTAGAACACAGTAGATTGAAGCCAAGAAAACCCAGATAAACAAAATGAAATAGCTCGACATAGACGGGAGCAAAAAAGGATACACCTTATCCAATTTATAGAAGGATCTAAACAATGAAAAAGTAATAAAAAGTAAGCTATAAATAGAGAGTAAAAAGGTTGATTGTTTATATTTTATGTAAACAACTCAAGTCAATCGCCATTGAATGTAGCAAATTAAAGAGGAAAATTTTATCTTATATTTATCAACTGTTAAAAGAAATATGATATCATCCAAAAAAAAAAATAATAATAAAAGCAATTTGCAACATGACCTAAATAATTTTATGGTCGATTTGGATGAAAAGAATTTGAACTCTGAATTTGGATTTGAGCCAAATCTCTTATTTGAATTATTAAGATTGAGTGGATTTGGATTTGATTCAAACACCTAGTGAAATCTACCAGCCCAAAAATTTAATATTTCAAATACTCTTTTTTATCTAGTTATTTCAAATGTACTATATCTTCCTTTAACCTAAAATCTCCATTTTTTTTTTCAAATTTAAAATCTAAAATTTCAAATTTCTTAATCTTCTCAAATAAGAGATTTATAAATTTATAGATTTCAAATCATAAATTTAAAATATGAGATTTGAAATCTAAATTTCAAATCCAAATCCATGCATCTAAATGCATTTTTAAATTTTTGCTCGTATTTTTGTTTTGATCTTTTCTTTTTTGAAATTATATCAATCGATTTTAGCTGAATTTTAAAAATTGATTGAAATTTTAGTCAATTATTTGACTAAAATTAGAAAGATAAGAATATAATTTAGAAATATTATATGATTAGAATAAAAAAAAAATTATAATTTGTTTTGTAGAAATAACCAAATTAATCATATCAATTTTATTATTGTTTGCACCATAATTTTTTAATGAACTAGATCCATTAAAAGGGGCCAATAATGAATCAAGCCCAAAAGAGCAACAGAGGCCTATGTATCTATAAACCAAAATCAACAGTTAAGAAACGGTCAGTATTCTAGAGAGCTATCGAGAATTCTAGAGAATGTCTTTAACAGTTGCCATATGTTATTAACGGTTAAATCATCCTAGGGAAATGGAGCAACAGTTATTGAATTGTAACACTAGTGGAGCAGTTATCTCCCTAGGGAATATTTAAATAAAGTGTAACTTACTGTACAAATCTCATCCAATCATACACTCAACAGTTCCAAAGGGCAAAATCTACCTTCTTCAACCTTCAGCTTTCAAATTTTCTACGCTTACTGTAATTATTGCTTTTAATTAATAAAGTTCCTTTTATTCCATGGCTTAATTATTGCTTTTCAATTAATTGCTATTGAGAGTCCAAACGTATTGTGATAAGAAAATTTAGGTATCTACAGTTAATTGATTATAAGTCAGAATAGCGCAATCCACAGGCTCGTGCACTTTCGTCCGTACATGGCACGCTCGCAAATTACTATTTTACCCTTGAGCCAAAATTAGAACCAACAATAATTTTGGCACGCCCAATGGGATTAGCTCTTATGGCACCAAAAATAAAAATTTCAAGAAAAGAAGTTGTTGCTGGTTCTTAGGAGTTGCAAGATGACACTGCAACAACAGTGCAAGAAGGACTCGTTTCACAGCTTGTGGAGCAAATTGAACGTGGGTTGGCTTCTCCACGGCCAGTTCACCAAGAGAACATTTCAGAGCCTGAAATTCCAATGGTTCCTGCTATTAGAAATCAAGGTAATGTTTCTCAACCTGTTGATTTCGTCATTACTCCTAGTAATCTATAAACACTATATGACGAAATGAACAAACAAACTAAATTAATGCTTGAGGCATGGGCTAAAAATCAAGAAGTACTTCATCAAGCATTTAGGAGTATGTTCAGAATACCACAAAGTCCTAGACATACTACAATCCATAGGCTTACTAGGCAGCCCTCAAAAGAACTCGGGGGGCAATCTTTTGCTCAACAAAAGGCTGGTGATTCTCACTACCCTGAAGAACGCTATCTACCTCCTTACAGGAGAGAGAAACCAAAGACTGTGCCTACTGGTCGTCCAAGGTAGGTTTTACCACAACAGTTGCATAGTAACACTAACCCTATCAATCATCCTACTGTGTATGTAAACGATGCAGGTTTCAACAGAAAAAGGACTAGTGAACTTGGCACCAGCAGTCATCAGGATTCCACTGCCTGTAGTTCCACCACAAGTCCCCAGGGAGCAAGTTCCTGTGGACATTGTAGTGGACAAGATCAACAAGGGAGTGTTTGAATTCCCTAAGAAAAAGATTTTTATGATCATCGATTCACCTGTGGCCATTATTAACTCTATAGCTATTGATCGCAAATCCCTAGTGATTTTGGATGACAAACGGAAAGACAAAAGTCCACCGAAATTCCGTAAGGAGAAAAGTTTTAAATTGTGGATTCCTAAAGCAAAGCCACCTCGCCAGAGAGATAAGATATCAGAAAAATCACCAGGAGTGACTCACCAATACAAGTTCCACAGGAACCAGCCTTGGTTCATTGTTTCACCTGCTGTGGAACCAAATCACCAATGGCAACATGTAAAATACAAGAAATTCCCCAAGCCACTCACTAGGACTCAGAAATGCAGACTGCAAAGACAAAGGATTGAGGTCAGAAGACAAGCCAATCCACAGGACTTTCCTCCTAGGGAAGTCAACAGGAGTAGAAGCAAGAGAAAAATGACTAAGGACTCTGAGAGTATAAAGATCTACTGGGGAACCATCTGGTAAATTTGATTCCAAGATATTTTACTATAAACTTCCTAGTGCTAATATACATATGGAGTCTATTGTTGCAACATGTTAGGATGATGTGGAATCAGATGGTAGGGAGTCTACCTATTTCCTATGGATGTGCTGCTATGACAGTGACACTGCTTGTTAGTTTTCAATCCAAACTTGCAGAAAGGATGTCATTAAAATCCAAGTTCCTAATACCTGGGGGCAACTTTCCCTAAGGAGGAAGATTTCTACAGTAGGGTGACAATTCAAGCACCTAATCCTCATCAGCCTAAGAAGGTGATTTTCGAAAAACTTTCAACTCAGATGACTCAGCATATGAAGCCACAGTATGTCAATGGGAAACCAATCATTAGAGTTCTAATAGACAATAGATCGGTAGTAAATATAATGTCACTCATAATGCTACATGCCCTAGGGAAAACTAAAGAGGATATGATTTCTACAGAAGTGGCAGTATTAACTTTCACTAGGGAGCTCACTAAGACTCTAGGTGTTCTACCTATAGAAATCACAGTAGGGAATGTTGTGGAAGCAAGGTACTATAACTTGAACTGTGGACCTATCAAGTTCACTAGTAGAATGAAGGATGGGAATTCCAAGGCATTAAAGATGACTAAGGCAATTGTTGAGGAAACAAAGAAACAAGCAGAGACACTTCTCAAATATATTGCCAATCGTGCTATACAGGCCGATGGTTGAATCTATGACCATTGAGGAAGAATTGGCAATAGCTGCAATTGCCGTGTTCAAAGCATATCTACAACAGACTATGAACATACTGGAAGTGGAACAATTCCAAGGCACCTATGGAGTTGAGGTAATTTATGAGGAGGAGCCTGTGGAAGATGAAGATGTGATACAGATGCAGGACATAAAGAAGGCACCTCTTAAATTCGAAGATCTACAACCATATGTGCATGATCTTATAGAAGAAGAATCACATAGAATGTACGTCAATTGGAAGTACCTAAAAAATTATTTTCCCACTATGTGGGAAATAATAGAACAAAACTAGAAACAAATGTAACCTAGGTTCACAGTGCATAAAAGTGATTTTCTATAGGGACCTTGGGATGATGTAAAGCCAATCTCATGGCTATACTACTGTTCTACTGTAAGTTGGCTTCCTAGCCACTTTGTACATAAATAAAGAAGTAGACATGTTGGCCACCTTTTCTAATTCCTAGCTTTTTATTTATGTGTTTTTCTTACTCAGTTTATGTTTTCTAAGTTTTTTTTTTTTTAGTTTTCAATAGTCTAATAAAATTTATGTAGTATACCAGTACAGTAGCTACACAGATGGCTTCAGGCCATACCAAGTGATTAAGATCAATAGCAAGCAAACATCAGGTCTCTGTGGCCGATTATGCAAATGTTATGGCTGCATGAATGGAGAAAGATGGTTGTAGTGAGTCTGTGCAAATGAGTATGTTGAAATCAAAAGAAGCTAAGGAAAATTATTTTGGTCTGAAGAAGAATTAATTTTGTTTGTGGAAAAATTAATTTTGCTTGTGGAATTGATATACTGGGGAGTCTGTGGAGCTTTTATTTTTGTTATGCTCTTTGAAATTTTCCCCAAGACTATGAAATTTTGGATATCACTGTAGAAATAAGACATTAGAGGCACGGATACATTTTTTCATACAAGTTTGATTTTTAATCAAACTGTATGCGGGGCACATTGTTTGCATCATAATTTTTTAATGGACTAGATCCATTAAAAAGGGCCATTAATGAATCAAGCTCAAAAGAGCAACAGAGACCTATGTGTCTATAAACCAAAATTAACAGTCAAGAAACGGTCAGTATTCTAGATAACTATAGAGAATTCTAAAGAACATCTTCAGCAATTGCTGTAGGTTACTAACAGTTAAGTCATCCTAGGGAAATGGAGCAATAATTATTGAACTGTAGTACTAGTGGAGTGGTTATCTCCCTATGGAGTATTTAAACAAAGTGTAACCTACTATACAAACCCCATCCAATCATACACTCAATAGCTCCAAAGGGCAAAACCTATCTTCTTTAACTTTCAGCCTTCAAAATTTCTACGTTTACTGTAATTATTGTTTTTAATTAATAAAGTTCATTTTATTCCATAACTTTACTATTACTTTTTAATTAATTACTATTGAGAAAACAAAAAATTAAATATAACCTGTAATTTCCTCAAATAGCTTTAGATATAGGCTAAAACAACAAACCATTACAAACTTGGGTATTGGTTGAACTTGGCATGGAGAAACCCAAACAGTGTTATAATTGATTGGATTGAGTGCCATAT
>CATKHJ010946556.1:0-21263 GCA_949750685.1 Vernicia montana
AAATTATTAGGCTAATAATAATAATAATTATTATTATTATTATTATTATTATTATTATTATTATTATTATTATTATTATTATTATTATTATATGTAACATAAATATATATATATATATATATATATATATATATATATATATATATATATATATTTAGGAAACTCAACTATTTGATGAAATTATAACACACAATATTAGTGAAACTAATTGTATGCATATATCATTATTAATTACATAATTACAAAACATAAATCATATATGTATATATTAATACATTTTAAACAAGCATATAAACGAGCATGTTCACGAGCCTATTAATCGAGCATGTACACGAGCCTATTAATCGAGCTTGTTCGCAAGATTATTATCAAGTCTGTTCATGAGCCTGTTCGCGAGCCTAATTGAGCCGAGCTTTACTTTGTTCAAACTCGGCTCGTTTATTAATCGAGTCTTAAAATAAAGTTTAAACTTGGCTCATTTATAAAAAGAGTCAAACACGAATGAGCTTTTATTGAGCTGAACACCGAGCCGCTCGCAAACAGCTTGGCTCATTTGCAGCCCTAGAGATGTTAAGCAAACCAAACACAAACAATAAAATAGAAATTAGGCCTTAAATAAGAATAAAAATTGGAAGTATACAAAAACCAGATAATCCCAAAAAATAAATAAACCCATTCCAACAACATAAACGACATCAAAAATTAAAAAGGGCTATTAAAATCTATATTAATTTTAAAATATCAAACTTATAAGAACACATAAAAAAATAAATTAAATTTTATGTGAAAGGAAAATCTAAAATAAATAAATCAACAAATAGATAGAAATTTATGATTATTAAACAAACTGTACCTTTAATAGAGAAATTGAAGAGGATAAAACATATCGGTGATGATGAAGAGATCGGTGATGAAGAGGTCAATGATGAAGAGATTGGTGTTTGGTCGATGATGATCTACTGTCCTTGAGGCTTTAGCAGCTCATAAGTACAAATTAATGAAAAAAAAAAAAAAAAAGAACGGTGCAGGAAGAATGAGAGAAACGGCGCAAGAAGAATGAGAGAAAAATAAATTAGGGTTTGAAGGTTAAAAGACTCACACTCAAAGAGATGACCATTATACCGTCGTTTTCCTATAACAGGAAAAGCGAGAAAGACTAAAAAAAGGAAAGGAAAACAAGCATGAAATTACAAAAAAATCAAGGGAGCTGAAAATTTTTGGACAACAAACAAAGGCCAAAATAGACATTTTAAAGTCAAAATTTAGGTCAAATTCAATTGGAAATTGCACTGTTCATCAATGCATCCGCTTTTAATGTATACTAGGAAGACACCCGCGCGTTACCGCGAGCTAATATCAGTGACTAAATATGAATTTAATTTCATTGTTATATATTAATATTAAATATATATATATATATACTAATATTTAATCATATCATTAATGCGCTGAGAAATAAATATAACAAAAAATATCATTCATCAAACATAATAGTATTTTGAAAACAAACTGTCTGTATTATTTTCAAAAACGATAATTTGCAAAAAAAAAAATATAATGCCCGCTTAAAAGAAATATATAAATCTTGAAATTTTTTTCACAAACATTGCATTTCCGATAGGCATGTTGTCATGCCTGCAACTGATACTCATGCATGTAACAACATAGGCTCTTAAAAGGGCTTTCTTGCAAAAACCACATCCAAGGACATGAGAAAATCTTAAAATATAGCAGCCATAAAGATGGATTATGCCAATGCGGAGTGATGAAAGTGGATATTTTCATAGTGAATAAATAAAATCCAATATTTTTCATCAATGCCAATATTATGAATAAAGAGAGGGATATTATTTTGTTCGCTATTTTAGTTTTTTACCAAGAAAATCCCATTGTTTATGAACCAATTAACCTTATTCAACACACACATCATAGAAATTAAAAAAGAATCATTGTTTTCTTTTTCTTCAATCTAGTCTTAGGTGGACTATATGTTTTTTTCTGTTCAAAAAATCCCTCTCGTGGCTGCAAATTAGCCTTGGATTTAAAACTTTTCCATTTCATTCATCATGACGAAAGAAAGAAATAATTTATATATACCCATTACCTTATAAAAACATAGTAATTTTATCAACAACTTTAAGAGAATAAGCAAAGAAAAAAAAATTCAATCAATTAAATGATTTTTTTATGTTACACCAACCTGTTAATAATTACAGTAATTCTTAAGTTACCAATGATGTGCTGTAAATCATAAACAAAAGGAACAATCTCTATGTAATCCAAAATAATAATAATAACTGCTGGGGTAATATACCATGAAAATGAGCTTTATTATAATTTATCACACTAATTCCATAAGGGAGAAGGTGAGAAGACTGTTCAAGTTTGAAAATGATTATCAATCTAAGATTTCTCCATCTGAGGACATCTAAAAGCTTCAAACCTTCTGAGCAAGATCATGCATATTACACATTCTTATCATTCTCATAGTGCAACAAACACATACACACACATAGGAGAAAATTTACCTGTCTAACATCCTCCAAGAGAAACCTCTCTGATTCTTCAGAAAGCAAATTCGGCCTCACTTCTACAACCAATACAACCCACTGAAAAAAAAATTTCAAGCCCAAAAAAGAAATCAGTTTCTTATTAATAAAATCATATCCAAAATTCAATTTTGAAGGGTCCCAATTTGGGTAAAACATGTTATCTGCATCATGATAAGAGTATTAAAAATCGAACTATACATGCGTTGCTAAGTTCCCCGAGGTCCTTGCTCACGTGCCGAAGCGGATGTTCGTTCCAACTAGTTCGGCATCGTCTTCTGCTTCTTCATCTTTGGTTCGTCCTGTTTTCCCTTTGACTCCTCCTTCAACTCCAAGCTCCTCCCATCAGCCTCCTACTTCTTGATGACTCTTTTTTTTTATGTATTTATTTTTATTTTTTATTTTTATATGTACATTTTGTAATTAATTCAACAATTAATACAATTCCATTTTTTTTATTTTGCATATTTACATTTACGTAGCTTGATCATACTTAATTTCTTTTTACTGCTTTAGTTGACTTCGACTTCGCGCCACTATGCTTCTGTTATTTTACTTTGTTTGTCTCCTTGATAGCAACTGCTTCACCAAGTTTATTGCTCTCTCAATAGAGAATTACCTCGTGCTTATTTGCTGGGTCTTTAATAGCTATTTTGTCATGCTTTTTTTTTTTTTTGAGAACTATTTTTTAAAGTCACTTCGTGTTTATTGACTTCGTTTGTGTTTAGGTACTTCGGTTCTCTCAACAGAGAACTATTTAGCTGATTTCTACCTAGCTTTGTATAGGTGTCTTTTTACCTCGTAGTCTTCTGCCTTGACAGTCTCTACAGACCAACACAACAAAAAGCCCTTACTTTAACGTTGTCGAATTGCCTCCCGTTGTCACTGACGAGCTGATATGGTACTCCGAACCTACACACAATACTTTTCCATAAAAAATTTATCACTTTTTTCGGCTGTTATTGTTGTGAGCGGTTCTGCTTCTATCCATTTGGTGAAATATTCAACTGCTACAAGAAGGAATTTTCTTTGTCCCGAAGCTGTTGGGAATTGTCCCATTATATCTATACCCCATTTTGCAAAAGGCCATGGGGCAATAATTGGCATCTGTTCTGCTGCAGGGATATGTCTTCCTTGTTCAAACTTTTGGCAAGAGGGACATTTTCTAATGAAAGCGATGGCTTCTTCTTTCATTATAGGCCAAAAATACCCTTGTCAAACTGTTTTGGCTGCTAACATTTTTCCACCGATGTGCATTCTACAACACCCTTCATGAATTTCCCTCAAGACATATTCTGCCTCGCTTGATTTTAGACATCTCAACCATAGGAGAAAGTATGCTCTTTTGTAAAGTATGTCATTATATAGAGAGAAGTGGGCACTTCGGTGTTTCACTTTCTTGGCTTCTTTAGGATCTTGTGGTAATTCTCCTTTTTCGAGGTATGCTTTAATTGGATATAACCATGTTGGTTCTTCATTAAGCTCTATTACCTCTTCTCCTTCTTGGATGCTTTGATGTCCCAAAGTCCCTATAAAGATATTCTGTGGCAGTTCGATTGGGTGTGTTACTGCAAGTTTGGAGAGGCTATCTGCATTATTATTTTGGTTCCTCGAAATCTTATGAATCAGCAGCTTGACTCTTCGATCTGCAATTTTCTGAATTACCTCTCTGGTTTTCTTTAAATATTTGACCATGGAAGACTCTTTAGCTTCGAATTCTTTTTATATCTGCCTGACGACGAGCTGGGAGTCACTGTAAACTTTCAGCGATGTCAAACGAAGATAGTCTGTGAACATTAGTCCTTGGATTATTGCCTCATATTCTGCGATATTGTTGGTTGCCTCGAATCCAAGTTTTAAGGCGTATTCTATCATAAACCCTTGTTCGTTTTTCAAGACTATCCCGATGCCACTTCCTTCTTTGCTACTAGCCCCATCAACAAATAGTTCCCAGCTTAATTTGTCTTCGTAGCTTGGTTCTTTAGGGTCTGGCCCTCTTGTGTCTGTCTCTGGTCCGATTTTTGTGGCTTCGGTGCCGAAGGAACATTCAGATAAGAAATCTACAAGTGCTTGCGCTTTAATGGCTGATCTAGCTCGGCATTGTAACCCATGTTGACCCATCTCTACAGACCAACACAACATTCATCCTAATGTCTATGGTTTATGAAGTGTTTTTGTAGAGGTTGGTCTGTCACTACTATACCCTGGTGTGCTTGTAAATAAACTTTGAATTTTCTGGCGGATAAAACAAAGGCATAAGTTATTTTTTCTATGGGCGAGTAATTCAGTTCGGCCCCATGTAAGACTTTGTTGAAGTAGTATATTGGTCTCTGCACCTATCCCTCTTCTCTGACTATAACCAAACTGATAGCTTGTTCCGAAGCAGATAAATAGATAAGCACTTCTTCTCCTGGTAAAGGTCGACTTATCACTTGTTCTGAGCTGAGAAATGTTTTCAACTGATGAAAGGCATGTTGGCAATCTTCGGTCCATTCAAAAGCAGCTGCCTTTCGTAATTTTTTGAAGAAGGGAAGGTATTTTTCAGCTGATTTAGACAAAAACTGACTCAGAGCAACAATTCTCCCTGTTAACTTTTGTACCTCTTTGATATTGCGAGGTGCTGCCATTTCTAATATTGCTTTCACTTCTTATGGGTTCGGTTGAATTCCCTTTTCACTCACCATATACCCTAAAAATTTACCTCCTTGTATGAAAAAGGCACACTTCTCTATATTCAACTTCATGCCATACTCATCCATGACCTTTAATACCTCGTCCAAATCCTTGAGATGTTCTTCGAAGCTTTTGCTTTTGACTATCATATCATCTACATAGGCTTCTATATTTTTTCCCAGCTAGTTTTTGAACATCTTATTTACTAGTCTCTGATAGGTTGCTTTTGCATTCTTCAGACCAAAAGGCATAGAGATATAACAATAAGTCCCTTTTTCAGTTATGAACGAGGTCTTTTCTTCGTCTGCCGAATACATCCTTATTTGATGGTAGCCTTGTTTTGCATCTAACGAAGACAGATATCCGTACCCTACTGTTGAGTCCACCAATTTGTCAATCATGGGTAAGAGGTAGGAATCTTTAGGACAAGCTTTATTTAGGTCTGTAAAATCTACACACATTATGTAAGTCCCGTTCGACTTTTTCACCAGCACCACATTAGCGAGCCAGTATGGATATTGCACCTCTTTAATGAATCCAGCTTTCATTAATTTGTCAACCTCTTCGTCTATCATAGCTTGTCTCTCTGTACCGAAGCACCTTTTCTTCTGTTTTATTGGTCTATGTGAGAGATCGACATTAAGATGGTGAGTGATGATGCTTGGATCGACCCCTTTTATTTCATCTAAGGACCATACAAAGCTAGATAGACGACCTGTTAGAAATTGGTGAGCTTGATGCTTTTGTTCGTCCTCTAAGGAGGAGTTAATTAATAGGTACTTTTTCGATCCTTCTCCTCCCATTGGTATTTTCTCCAATTTCTCTATCGGTTCGGTCCTTTGCTCTGGAATTCTGTATGCTGGTTCAACCAAGGCGACTTCTTCTGCTGGATGCGAGGTGGATATCTTTTTTTGCTTTTTTCTCTCTAGCTCTCCTCTGTCTTGTGTCCTATAGACACATATTTCTCCCCCATCTGGTTTGGGGATAGTCATTTTGAGTTGTTTGATGTTAGTTAATGTATCAAAGTCATAAAGAAGAGGCCTTCTAAACACAATGTTATAGCTTAGTGGTAATCTCACTACCACAAAATTTGTCATTACTGTAACACAGTCCGGGGTAGAACCTACTGTAACGGGTAACCTCGCGATCCCAACTGCTGGTATCTCCATTCCATCTAGAGTGCGAACCGGATTTCCAATGTCCTCTAGATCACTTTCATTGAGTCCCATTTTAGCATACGCTTCGGCTGTGAGCAGATTTACCGAACTGTCATTGTCCACTAACACCCTTTTTACTAAGAAATTGGCTACCACTGTTTGGATGATTAGTGGATTTGAGTGAGGGTGTCTGATTTGGCTTCCATCCCCTCTTCTAGTTGGTACTGGACATCCATTCCAAAAGACGAACTCAGGTTCCTCACTCTTCATTTGGGAAGCTTTACGCCTATTCTTGCTCATTGCTACTTCATCTGGTCCGCCTGTTAAACAATTAATAACTCCTGCTGACCCATCATTAACAGCTTGCTTCCCTTTATCTTTGCTGGCTTCGCCCTGATTACCATTTACAAAGTTCTTTAAGTACCCCTAGTTGATTAATCTTTCAATTTCTTCCAGTAATTGCCTGCAGTCATTGGTGTTGTGATCATGAATGTTGTGAAACGGGCAATATTTATTTTTATTTCGCCATTTTGGTGGGGTAAACATAGGTTGTGGGCGAGCCCAGATATCCTGATCCTTAAAAGTTGCGAACACCTCTGCTGGGCTCGCATTTAGTGGAGTCAATTTGATCAGGTCTAAGGTATGAGGTGGTATGTTCTTCTCACTCCTACCTCTTTTATTTTCCCTACTGGGTTCTTCTGGCTTCTTGGTTTTGCTTTCTATTTTAGGACTTTCAGTTGTCCTTCTCCTTTTAGCGAACTGATTGAAAGAGTATGCATCATCTTATCTAATGTATTTTTGGGCAATGGCCATAGCCTCTTCCAGGGTACGAGGTGCATGTCTGCACAATGCTTTGAAATAGTCTGTATGGAAGGTTCCATTCTGTAGGGCCTCTACTGCCCTAGGCTGGTTGAGCTGTGTGACCTTTAAAGCCTCCCTATTAAAATGAGCTACATAGTCTCTCAAGGGCTCTCCTTCTTTCTGTGTTATTGCCTCGAGACTTTGTGTTTGTTTTTCCACTAGAATACTGGCTGCAAATCTTTGCATGAACTGAGTGGCGAGCTGCTTAAAACTAGTAATGTTTTTTTCTTCTAAGCCATCGAACCACCAAGTGGCTGCTCCTTCTAGAGATCCTCTGAAGGCCCTGCATAGGACTTCATCACTTCCTATCTGCAATTCTACCTTATGTTTGTAGTCCATAATATGGGCTCTTGGATCAGTTTCACCGCCATACTTTTTCAAACTCTAATTACCAAAAAGGCCCGGTTATGCTTTGATGAGCACCCTTTTCTATATAACCCTTAATGGCAGTTAAATGCTATCGCCTAGAATTCCATTATGTTTTCTGCCTAAGTAGAGTCAAGATTCTTTATTTTATTCCATTAGGAGATGAATCGCCGGACTATAAGTCCCGATTATTCTTGTATTGATATGGTGAAATGAGATTTTAGGGCTAATTTCAGATTTTTGTCTAGAGATTTTTTTTTTTATCTTCAGTAATTCCCTCTAGGAATTTTTTAAGGGTTTCTTTTATCTCTTCATCCCTTTTTTGGCTCATGAGCTCCTGACTGGAAGACTTGGAGAGAGATTCTCCTTCCCTTCTAGTCCTCTTTTTGGATTGTCCCCTTTCTTTGGTCTTGCTATCCGGGTCAGCCCTCTTTGAACGCCAAGGATGGTCTTCCTTGCTTCTATTTCTGCTGGCTGTTTGCTCACTTCGCCCTTGGTTGGGATTTTCCTTTTCAGCATTATCACCAAGCCTGACAATTTCTGATCTTACTCTTTCCCTACTCTTTTCAATCACACGATCTTGGTTTCATGTTTCTTGTGGTATTTCTTCGAAGTCGAGCCTTCGAGTAAGATCTGCTCCTGGTATTACTTCGGTGTTTGCCTGGATATTGATTGTCGAAGTAGTTTGAGGGGCTTGCAGGGTGCTTAGCAGCAGTTGTAGAGCCGATACAGCCTTAGGAGTTAATAGGATAGACTGATTCCCACTATGAACTGGGACTATGGCACTCAATTGTTGCAGCGTAGATGCTACATTAGTATTTGAGGTTAGTCCGGGCGGAGTGACATGAGTCTCAGCATAGTTTTCCACCCCTGGGTGGATTTGGGAACTTCTAGGATCTCTGGGAAGGTTTTCCCGATTATTATTATCTTCCGATTAAACCATATTTCTTGATTAAATTCTTCTATAGGTCACAAAGTTTGAGAATATTTAGGAAAGATTTATGACTAATCGATTCCCACAGACGGCGCCAATTTGATGAAGCTAATCCGACCTAAGTGGAATAGTTCCACCTTACTAGAACTTGATTGCAAGCTGGTGCGACCTGTAAGAAGAAACAAGAGTCAAGTGGGCTAGGCAGGGTGCCTAGCAATGCCACTCCGACGATCAAGTTAGATGATTGATTCAATTAGGAAGATTCAAGACAATGTATTGCACTGTCTGTGTATAAGTGAATGTACCTTAGAGGGTTGATTTCTTGAGGTATTTATAGGATATAAGTCCTTACATAAATTGAATATGGATTTCCTTGATCGGTTCGGATTTGGAATGGCTTTTATCATGATTTCAGCTTCTTACATAGAAACGAACTTCGTTCCATGGTGGCCTGATTTTCACCTTTATTGGGATTTTAAGTATATTGGATTGGACCAGGCCCAACTTACTTCATAACCCAGTTCGGTATATTTTGTCCCTTATCACATTCGCTCTAATGACAGGCGAGTATGGTGCACTGGTTCAAAGCCTAGGCATAATTTGTTTATTAATAAACCAAACAAGGTGAACAATTGGCACATCAAGTTTGCAACGGTGATTGTTAAAGAACAGTTCCGAGGTAATGAGGGCTTCAGCTTTCATGGATCTCTTCAAGTTCTCGCTGTTTATGGTCTTCCCAACATTCCCATGAACCTTCTGCCCGAGGAAATCATCGCAATGGAGACCCTTATAAAAGATGACTGCTCCTTTGATATGGGGAAGCTTGACTTTGCTTCTCGCATCAAGGATGCAAGAGGTAAGACTATGGATCTCATCATTAAGGATATTAAGGGTGAGTTTTCACCTCTTTCCATCTTTGTTCTTGCTTAATCAGTTTATTTCTTTGTTGATTTTTCCTTTCTATTTTTGCAGTCTGGCTCACCAACAAGGACAATTCTTACAAAAAGATTCATGAATTGTCAAAAACTCTAGGCCTATCCCCCTTACCTTTCAAAGAAGCTGCTTTCCTCCCCATTTTGTTGGAGCGAACTGGCGAGCTCCGAACTGCTAATGCCTCTGACTGGGGCGATGAATCATCTGCTGGGGAGAAACGAAAGGCCTCCTTTTCTCCGGTCTAGTCTATCCCCAAGAAGAAGAGAAGACTAGTAAAGGCGGCTGTTGGTAGCTCTTCTCAAACTAAGGCCCTTGTCCCAGCTGCTCCAATTGCGAAATCCATGGTTAAGACTTCTTCAACTTTGAGAGCAGCAGGCAAGGTGGCCTCCACTACCACAACTACTCTAGCCATTGCAACTGCACCACTTCAAGACCCTCCTATTGCTATCTCTAGTGATGGCGAGGACGCTGTCCCAGTCTCTGAACTCGTCCGCAAATCAATATGTGACTCTTCTTCCTCTTATGAGCGGACTACTTCTGACCCCTTCAGAGACCGCCTTTATAATAGTGATACTTTTTATGTTATAGTTGAACGAATCCGCGAGAAGGTTCCACCTCGTCAAATTGTTGACGAGGTTATGCGGATGGGGCCTACTATAGTTGACGAGCCTTCTATCCCCGATGTCCCAGAACCTGATCTAGGTATGTTTTTTTATCTGCGATGAGTCTTCTCAAATATTCTGCTGTGATGATCTCTTCAATTTAGCAGGTTTTTATGTTTCTCTTTTATTTTCTATTTGCATATTGTCTTTTTGCTTGGTGCTAATTTTCTGTCTACCTCTTTTCATCAATTGAGAGTTTAGAGAAAGCAACCACATCAACTCCAATAGTCATTCTTCCACAAAATGTCTCTTTAGATGACTTTATGGATGAAATGGACTGAGCTGATAACTTCATCCCTTCTTCTGCTATCCCTATTTCTGACCCCAGCCTGCTTTTCGAAGTCACTTCTAATGATACTTTACTCCCTTCTATGATTGTTGAGAAAGCATAAGAGGGTGTAGTGATTGCTCAGGACCCTGTGATGGAGGAGACTTTTAATAATGTTAATGCCGAGGCTACCCCACACCCTGAAACTGATGAGGCTAACACTTTGGAGTCTAGGCTTCGAATCGATCCCATACCTTCTCCATCTCAGGGTGAAATTACAAATGCTGGTACTTCATATATCCCTGAGTCAGTGGTACACGAGGTCCCTTCTGTTCTGGAATCTACTTTTCCAGAACAATTACTGGTGGACTCCGAGTCCACTCTTGATGAGGTATTTTCTTTATTCATATATTCGTGTGCCTATTTTACTTTCTCTTTCTTACTTCTGTTCCTTATCGATTTTTGTTTTATTTCAGTTGACAAATTTGAATAAAAGATTTGGTGAAAAGCTGAATGAATTTGCTCAATATCGTTCAGTGGTGCGAAGGTTTTTTTCTTCAAATCAAGATATCATCAATAAACAAAGTGCTATGATCCAATCTCTTAAGACTTCTAATCAAGAGATGGCGGGGAAGCTCAATTCTGAGATCGCTTCTCTACGAACTGCTCTGGAGGAGGAAAAGAAGAAGCAAATTAATTTAATTGAGTTGGAAAATTTACGAGCTGAGGCGAAGAACTTGGATGGGGAGAGAGATCACTATAAGGGTCTCTTTATCCAAAAATATGAGGAATTGGAACGACTGTCTGCTAATTTAAGAGCTCAATTGTCAGATTTTGAAGCTGAGGTGAAGTGCAAGGATTCTGATCTTCTGGATCATTAAAAGGTGATAGAAGAGCTCTGATCTGAAGTTGAGAAGTTGCAAGCTGAGATTTTTAACCCCGGGGAACGAGTCAAGGACTATCCCGAACTGATGAAAAACTTTGAAGTTGCAGAGAAGCAGATTGCCAATCTTAAGGATAAACTTAATAGCTCTGAATGCCTTCGCAAAAAGGCTGAAGACCAGAAGGCTTATGTTATCCAAGACTTCTTGGTTTCTTCGGATTATAAGCGTTGGTTAGCCTTGGACTCTGCTACGAGGGCAATAACTTGTTATAATATGGCTATTGATGCTTGCGCTACTAAGTTCCTTGAGGTTCTGGCTCATGTACCGAAGTGTATGTTCGTTCCAACCAGCTCAGCTTCGTCTCATGTTTCCTCGAGTTTGATTCGTCCTGCTTCTGCTTCAACTCCTCCAGCTATTCCAACTTCTCAAGAGCATCCTCCTGCCTCATGATACATTTTTTTATATATATATATATATATACATTTTATAATTAATTCAACAATTAATACAATTCCATTTTTCTTTCAATATTCTGCACATTTACTTGATTTATTAAAAGCATACTTAATTTCTTTTCACTGCTTTGGTTGACTTCGACCTCGCTCAATCATGCTTTTGATATTTTACTTTGCTTGTCTCCTTGATAGCAACTGCTTTGCCAAGTTTATTGTTCTCTCAATAGAGAATCACTTTGTGTTTGTTTGCTGGGCCTTTAATAGCTATTTTGTCATTCTATTTTTTTTTTAAAGTCACTTTGTGTTTATTTACTTCGCTTGCATTTAGGTACTTCGGTTCTCTCAACAGATGACTATTTAGCTGATTTCTGCCTAGCTTTGTATAGGTGTCTTTTTACCTCGTAGTCTTCTGCCTAGACTTTTCTAGGTCTTTTACTCTCTCAATAGAGAGCTGTCTTGCGGACTTTCGCCTAGCCTTTCCTAGGTCTTTTTTTGCCTCACGGTCTTTCGCCTAGCCTTTCCTAAGTCTTTCACTCTCTCAACAGAGAGCTACCTTGCGGACTTTCTCCTAGCCTTTCCTAGGTCTTTTGCCTCACGGTCTTTCGCCTAGCCTTTCCTAGGTCTTTCACTCTCTCAACAGAGAGTTGCCATGCGGACTCTCGCCTAGCCTTTCCTAGGTCTTTCACTCTCTCAACAGAGAGCTGCCTTACAGACTTTCACCTAGCCTTTTCTAGGTCTTTTGCCTCGCGGTCTTTCGCCTAGCCTTTCCTAGGTCTTACTGCCTCGCGGACTTTCGCCTAGCCTTTCCTAAGTCTTTTGCTCTCTCAACAGAGAGTTGTTTTTTTTTTTTTGGAGGAAAAGAATAATTTTATTGATAGAACTTCTTAAGATGCTAAATATTCCAAGTATGTGGAACTTCGACATCTTGCATTGTTACAAATTTGTAAGTAGCTGGTCCTATCACTTTTTTAACTTTAAAGGGTCCTTCCTATTTAGGTGCGAGCTTGCCTGTTCCCTCTCTTTTGCCTGTAGCTTCTAGATTCCTCATAACTAGCTCTCATTCTCTGAATCTTCTAGCTTTTACTTTCTGATTGAAGTAGCTTGCAGCTCGTTGCTTGTAAGCAGCCATCCTGATGCTTGCCTTTTCTCGGAGTTCTTCTAGGAGATCTAGATCTAGTCTTCTTGCTTTATTATTGTCTTCATAATTCGTAAAATGGATCCTTCCACTGGGTAAACCGAGGTCAACTGGAATAACAACCTCGCTGCCATATGTTAGACATAAAGAAGTTTCTCCTGTGGGCTGTCTTGGGGTGGTTCGATATGCCCATAGAACATGATGAAGTTCATCCACCCAGCTTCTCCGATATGAGTCTAGCCTTCTTTTTAATCCCTGAAGGATTGTTCGATTGGTTACTTTGGTCTGTCCATTTGATTGAGGATGGGCTACTGAGGAGAAGTGTTGCTTTATATTAAGTCCAGAATAGAAAACCCTTACTTTAACGTTGTTGAACTACCTCCCGTTATCACTGACGAGCTGATATGGTACTTCGAACCTGCACACAATACTTTTCCATAGAAATTTTATCACTTTTTCGGTTGTTATTGTTGCGAGCGGTTATACTTCTATTCATTTGGTGAAATATTCAATTGCTACAAGAAGGAATTTTCTTTGTCCTAAAGCTGTTGGGAATGGTCCCACTATATCTATGCCCGCCATGGGGCAGTAATTGGCATCTGTTATGCTGTAGGGATATGTTTTCCTTGTTCAAACTTTTGGCAAAAGGGACATTTTCTAACGAAAGTGATGGCTTCTTCTTTCATTCTGGGCCAAAAATACCCTTGTCGAACTGCTTTGGCTGCTAACATTTTTCCACCGATGTGCATTCCACAACACCCTTCATGAATTTCCCTCAAGACATATTCTGCCTCGCTTGGTATTAGGCATCTCAACCATGGGAGAAAGTATGCTCTTTTGTAAAGTATGTCATTATGGAGAGAGAAGTGGGCACTTCGGTGTTTCACTTTCTTGGTTTCTTTAGGATCTTGTGGTAATTCTCCTTTTTCAAGGTATGCTTTAATTAGATCTAACCATTTTGATTCTTCATTAAGCTCCATTACCTCTTCTCCTTCTTAAATGCTTTGATGTCCCAAAGTCCCTATAAAGATATTCTGTGGCAGTTCGGTTGGGTGCGTTACTGCAAGTTTGGAGAGGCTATCTGCTTCATTATTTTGGTTCCTTGGAATCTTGTGAATCTGCATCTTGACTCCTTGATCTACCATTTTTTGAATTACCTCTCTGGTTTTCTCTAGATATTTGATCATGGAAGGCTCTTTAGCTTCGAATTCTTTTTCTATCTGCCCGACGACGAGCTGGGAGTCACTATAAACTTTAAGCGATGTTAAACGAAGATAATCTGTGAACATTAGTCCTTGGATTATTGCCTCATATTCTACGATATTGTTGGTTGCCTCGAATCCAAGTTTTAAGGCGTATTCTATCATAAACCCTTGTTCGTTTTTTAAGACTATCCCGATGCCACTTCCTTCTTTACTACTAGCCCCATTAACAAATAGTTTCCAACTTAATTCATCTTCACAGCTTGGTTCTTGTGGGTCTGGCCCCCTTGTATTTGTCTCTAGTTCGGTGTCTGTAACTTCGGTACTGAAGGAACATTCTGATAAAAAGTCTGCAAGTGCTTGCGCTTTAATGGCTGATCTAGCTCAGTACTGCAACCCATGTTGACCCAACTCTACCGACCAACACAACATTCGCCCTGATGTTTCTGGTTTATGAAGTGTTTTTTGTAGCAGTTGGTCAGTCACTACTATACCCTGGTGTGCTTGTAAATAAACTTTGAATTTTCTGACAGATAAAACCAAGGCATAAGCTATTTTTTCTATGGGCGAGTAATTCAGTTCGACTCCATGTAGAACTTTGCTGAAGTAGTATATTGGTCTCTGCATTGATCCCTCTTCCCTGACTAGAACTGAACTGATAGCTTGTTCTGAAGCAGATAAATAGATAAGCACTTCTTCTTCTGGTAAAGGTCGACTTAGCACTTGTTTTGAGCTGAGGAATGTTTTCAGATGATGAAAGGCATTTTGGCAATCTTCGGTCCATTCAAAAATAGATGCCTTTCGTAATTTTTTGAAGAATGGAAGGTATTTTTCAGCTGATTTAGACAAAAACTGACTTAGAGCAATAATTCTCCCTGTTAACTTCTGTACCTCTTTGATGTTACGAGGTGCTGCCATTTCTAATATTGCTTTCACTTTGTCTGGATTCGGTTCAATTCCCTTTTCACTCACCATATACCCTAGAAATTTACCCTCTTATATGAAAAAGGCACACTTCTCTGGATTCAACTTCATGCCATACTTATCCATGACCTTTATTACCTCGTCCAAATCCTTGAGATGTTCTTCGAAGCTTTTACTTTTGACTATCATATCATCTACATAGGCTTCTATATTTTTCCCTAGCTGGTTTTTAAACATCTTATTTATTAGTCTCTGATAGGTTGCTCCTGCATTCTTTATACCAAAAGGCATAGAGACGTAACAGTAAGTCCTTTTTCATTTATGAACGAGGTCTTTTCTTCGTCTTCTGGATACATCCTTATTTGATAGTAGCCTTGTTTTGCATCTAACGAAGACAGATATCCGTACCCTGCTGTTGAGTCCACCAATTTGTCAATCATGGGTAAGGGGTAGGAATCTTTAGGACAAAATTTATTCAGATCTATGAAATCTACACACATTTTATAAGTCCCGTTTGACTTTTTCACCAGCACCGCATTAGTGAGCCAGTCTAGATATTGCACCTCTCTAATGAATCCATCTTTCATTAATTTGTCCACCTCTTCGTCTATCACATCTTGTCTCTCTGGACCGAAGCACCTTTTCTTCTATTTTATTGGTCTATGCGAGGGATCAACATTAAAATGGAGAGTGATGATGCTTGGATCGACCCCTTTTATTTCATCTGAGGACCATGCGAAGCTAGATAGACGACCTGTTAGAAATTGTTGAGCTTGATGCTTTTGTTTGTCCTCTAGGGAGGAGTTAATTAATAGGTACTTTTCCGATCGTTCTCCTCCCATTAGTATTTTCTCCAATTTCTCTACCAGTTCGATTCTTTGCTCTGAAATTCTATATGCTGATTCAACCAAGGCGACCTCTTCTGCTGGATGCGAGGTGGATATCTTTTTCTACTTTTTTCGCTCTGGCTCTCCTCTGTCTTATGTCCTATAGACACATATATCTCCCCCATTTGGTTTGGGGATAGTCATTTTGAGTTGTCTGATGTTAGTTGATGCATCGAAGTCATAAAGGAGAGGCCCACCAAACACAATGTTGTAGCTCAGTGGTAATCTTACTACCACAAAATTTGCCATTACCGTAACACAGTCCGGGGTAAAACCTATTGTAACAGGTAACCTCGCAATCCTGACTGCTGGTATCTCCGTTCCATCTATAGTGCAAACCGAATTCCTAATGTCCTCTAGATCACTCTCTCTGAGTCCCATCTTTGTATACGCTTCGGCTGTGAGTAGGTTTACTGAACTGCTATTATCCACTAACACTCTTTTTACTAAGAAATTGGCTACCACTATTTGAATGACTAGTGGATTTGAGTGAGGGTGTCTGATTTGGCTTCCATCCCCTCTTCTAGTTGGTACCGGAGATCCATTCCAAAAGATGAACTCAAGTTCCTCTTTCTTCCTTTGGGAGGCCTTATGCTGATTATTACTCATTACTACTTCATCTAGTCCACCTGTTAGGCAATTAATGACTCCTGCTAACCCATCATTAATAGCTTGCCTCCCTTTATCTTTACTGGCCTCGCCCTGATTACCCTTTACGAAGTTCTTCAAGTATCCCTAATTGATTAATCTCTCAATTTCTTCTAGTAATTGCCTGTAGTCATTGGTGTTATGACCGTGAGTGTTGTGAAACAGGCAATATTTATTTTTATTTCGCCATTTTGGTGGGGTAAACATTGGTTGTGGGCTAGCCCAAATATCCTGATCTTTAAAAGTTGCGAACACCTCTGCTGGGCTCACTTTTAATGGACTTAACTTGGTCAGGTCTAAGGTATGAGGTGATTTGTTCTTCTCACTCCTACCTCTTTTATTTTCCCTACTGGGCTCTTCCGGCTTCTTGGTTCTACTTTCTATTTTAGGACTTTCATTTGTCCTTCTTTTCTTAGCGAACTGATTGAAAGAGTATGCATCATCTTGTCTAATGTATTTTTGGGCAATAGTCATAGCCTCTTCCAGGGTGCGAGGTGCATGTTTGCACAACGCTTTGAAGTAGTCTGTATGGAAGGTTCCATTCTGTAGGGCCTCTACTGCCCTAGGCTGGTCGAGCTGTATGACCTTTAAAGCCTCCCTATTAAAACGAGCTACATAGTCTCTCAAGGGCTCTCCTTCTTTCTGTGTTATTGCCTCGAGAATTTGTGTTCGTTTTTCCATTGGAATACTGGCTGCGAATCTCTGCATGAACTGAGTAGCGAGCTGCCCAAAACTAGTAATACTTTTTTCTTCCAAGCCATCGAACCACCGAGTGGCTGCTCTTTCTAGAGATCCTCTGAAGGCCCTGCATAGGACCTCGTCACTTCCTGTCTGCAATTCTACCGCATGTTTGTAATCCATAACATGGGCTCTTGAATCAATTTCACCACCATATTTTTTCAGGTTTAGGGGTTCGAATTTACTGGGCATTCTGTATTCTTGTATGGATCTAGTGAAAGGAGGTTTTAGGGCCAATTTAAGATTTTTGTCTAGAGATTTTTTATTCTTATCTTTTGCAATTTCCTCTAGGAATTTTTTAAGGGTTTCTTTTATCTCTTCATCCTTTTTTTGGCTCATGACCTCCTGACTGGAAGACTCAGAGAGAGATTCTCCTTCCCTTCTAGTCCTCTTTTTGGATTGTCTCATTTCCTTGGTCCTGCTATCTGGGTCAGCCCTGTTTGAATGCCGAGGATGGTCTTCTTTGCTTCGATTTTTGCTGGCTGTCTGATCACTTCTCCCTTGGTTGGGATTTTCCTTTTCAGCATTATCACCAAGCCTGACAATTTTTTATCTTACTCTTTCCCTACTCTTTTCAATTACACGATCATGGTTTCGTGTTTCTGGTGGTATTTCTCTGAAGTTGAGCCTTCAAGTAAGATCTGCTCCTGGTATTACTTCGGTGTTTGCCTGGATATTGATTGCCGAAGTAGTTTGAGGGGTTTGCAGGGTACTCAACAGCAATTGTAAAGCCGATACAGCTTCAAGAGTTAATAGGATAGACTGATTCCCACTCTAGATTGGGACTATGGCACTCAACTGTTGCAGCGTAGATGCTACATTAGTGTTTGAGGTTAGTCCAGGCAGAGTGCCGTGAGTCTCAGCATGGTTTTCCATCCCCTGGGTGGATTTGGGAGCTTCTAGGATCTCTGGGAAGGTTTTTTCGATTATTATTATCTTCTGATTGAACCATATTTCTTGATTAAATTCTTTTATAGGTCACAAAGTTTGAGAATATTTAGGAAAGATTTCTGACTAATCGATTTCCACAGACGGCGCCAATTTGATGAAGCTAATCCGACCGAAGTGGAATAGTTCCACCTTACTAGAACTTGATTGCAAGTTGGTGCGACCTGTAAGAAGAAACAAGAGTCAAGTGGGCTAAGCGGGGTGCCTAGTAATGCCACTCCGACGATCAAGTTAGATTATTGATTCAATTGGGAAGATTCAGGACAATGTATTGCACTGTCTGTGTATAAGTGAATGTACCTTAGAGTGTTGATTTCTTGAGGTATTTATAGGATATAAGTCCTTACATGAATTGAATATGGATTTCCTTGACCGGTTCGGATTTGGAATGGCTTTTATCAAGATTTCAGCTTCTTACATGGAAACAAACTCCGTTCCATGGTGGCTTGATTTTCACCTTTATTGGGCTTTTAAGTATATTGGATTGGACTTGGCCCAACTTACTTCATAACCCAGTTCGGTATATTTTGTCCCTTATCAATCAAGATTTTACCTTTTTTTTTAAGTCCAAATAATTCTTGAAATCAAATATGAAAAAAATAGTTAATTAAATATATATATGATTAAAATCACACAAAACCAACAACAACAATTATTACAACTCAAGCAAAGAAAAATTAAAGCCGCAAAAGTTTTTCGTGGGATAAGAATTAGATTCTCCATGTAGAGTTAGTCTACATAAGTTATTACATCATAAAAATAATATCATGACGATGCAGAAGAATAGAACTGTAATCAAAATTAAATGGAAGTAATTCAAATATAACAAAACCCTCTCCATAATACACCTCAAAAACTAATTTAGCCTTCTACTAAAATAAACCAAAATATGATTATGAGGAACAAATCTCTTACCTTTCTTTTGATGCAAATTTAATGCAAAATTAACAAATTCTTAGAATAAATAAAAAAAATTCAGAAAAAAAAATATATGATCAAAAACTAACAAATTAAGCTGTGAAACCATCAAACCTAAAATTAAAAATCTAAAAATGAGCCATTTGTTAATAATTAAAAAAAATTATAGAACTAAAATTATAAAGATTGAGAAGTAATAAACAATTGATAGGGGACTGTCCATCAGAGCAAACCTAGATCATTTGAATAATACTCATATTCAACCCAAAACTAGCACGCAGACCATGCAATAAAAAAAAACACAAAAAACAAAAACCGGTTTTCTATCAAAGAATGTCATTTCAGGAGAGGCAAAAAAACATTTAAGAAGGAAAACAAACATGCAAAAAAAAAAAAGATGAATATGAAACTACACAAACAAACAAATAGAAGAGAAAATAAGAAAAACATACCTCTATTGATTTTAACTAGAAAAAGGAATCTCAGTGCGAAACGGCGCATAAGGAAAGAAAGAAAAACGAAAGGCAAAAGAACATTAGGGCTTGTACAGAGTGAAATGGCAGAAATAGGCATATGAAAATGACGTAGTTTCAAAATTACCCCTTATATAAATAAGGGCAGCCACGTCAATTCAAGTCAGCCATAAGAAATGATAATAAACCCAATAAAAATGATGTCATTTTCGAAGGTTGGGTAAGAGCGAGAAATGACAAAACAATCAAAACAAATCACCGAAAAGACTAAATGGCCCACAAAAAGCTTGGCGAATTGCCGAAAATACCCTCCAAATTGATTGCAAAATCACTGTTCATTTCTTGCAAGGGTTTTATTATATAGTATATAAGTCAAAATCTAGGTCAAAATCAATTGGAAATTGCACTGTTCATCAATACATCTGCTTTTAATGTATTTATATAGATATAGATATCAAAATTCAAAAAAAATATATCATAAATATTAATATGCTTCAAAAACAATATCAATATTAAAAATTAATAATTTTTATTATGAAATTTTTATTTTAGCAATTTCATACTATTTTTAAAGTCTTGCAATTATATCACCTATTTAATTTGGGGCAAAATTAAATCTAAATATGTTGAAGTGATAAACTTAAATTTGTTAATTTAAATTATGGATCTTAAAATCGTGCAATATTAACTTGAAGTAGTTCATTATTTTTATTTTTTCATATCATGTATAACAAAATAAATAAATTTAGAACTACCATGAGAGGTTCATTAAATTATTGAAGGTGAGTGGAATAGTTGTATATGATAACACTCTATGGGGAGGCTCAGTTGCTATGCCTAAAGAGTCAACTCCGGAGGCCATGAGAATGGGTAGACAACTTTCTATTGACCTTAACAAATTGCTTGCAGCTGATCCTTGTGTCCATATTTCACATGCTTCACTTGGTGATGGAATCACAATTTGCATGCGAATTTAGTGATCTTTTGCTTCTTTAAACTAATTTTACTTGTTCTTTGATATAGAGTTTCAAATGCATGGAATCATTTGCATAATGTCATAAGCTTCCTGTGTGAACTAAAGATTTGTTGAACAAGATTATTTGATCAGCGGAATATAGATGAGGCCTATATAATGGCTTTTACAATATATATTGTTATGTGCAAACAATCACTGTTATCCCTTATAGATATTCTTTGGATATCATTATTCTATTGGTGTTGATAATGCTAATAGTATTATAATACGGGGGGAATACTTCTTGATCTCAACTTAAGGCCCATGGCCTAAGGGAGGTATGTACCAGACTATCAAGTCATATTTCCATGGTGAAATAGTCTCTAACATAAAATTTAGGAGATCTTTTGCATAAATTCTTTTTTTTTTTTTTTTGTACTTTATCTTTAGCATAATGACAGGAACCATATTCGTCCTATGTGGCTATCACACCCCACAATTTGGAGTGTGACGATCCTAGGGTTTAGGGAAACCTAAAGTCACCAAAACCCATAGAATCCAATAAATCAATATTAGCAATACTATACACTATTCGTTCAATACCCAGAATCTTAACCAGAGAACCCATTCAATATACATACACTCCAGTACATACATATATCCATATTATATTAAGTTTAAGTATTTACAATC
>CATKHJ010946572.1:0-22055 GCA_949750685.1 Vernicia montana
TATATATATATATATATATATATATATATATATATATATATATATATATATATATATATATATATATATTAAAATAAAAAAAAAAGTCAAACCGATTAACCGAATGGAATCCACCATGTGCAATAGCCTAGAGACAAATTATATATTAATTGAGTATTTTACATTTTGATTTAAATATTTTATTTCATTTAATAATGATTTAATAAAATTTTATTGATAACTCTTTTAAATTGTTTATAACAAAATAAGCGATCATTTAATATAATTATAGTTAACATAAAAATTTACCACAACAATAAGTATATATTATAAATATTATTATGTTATTTGATTTGATTGGTGTATACATCAAGTATAGACAGGATTTAATCATTGAGACACGGAATGTAGTTTATTGGATGACCCTAATAGGCTTTGGGTCCATAAAAAACAAGCAATCCTAATAGGAAGGAACAAAAATGTGGAGAGAACAAATGCACATGATCACATGCCTTCTTGACCCAATGACCGTGGCCAAGTTGGGCAATACTTTTACTTGCTTCTAATTCATGCCAACCATAATCTTTGCCTCTACGTTAACGTCATTACTGAGTCTGAGTACTATCAATAATGGTGAGTTCGTGACTCAAAACCAAAACATTATATATATATATAGATAGATAGATAGATAGATAGATAGATGATCCCAAGTAGTATAGGAAAATGAAGATTTAGTGCTAATTTAATGGTGCACCACTCTTGTTCCACATGACTAATCCATCTATTGTGTTATAAAAGGTATTTATATATGTTTCATAGAAGGTAGACACTAGGCAATGGCATAAAATAAACTCAAAATCACAAAACATACATATAATATGATTTTCTTTATTAATTATTAATTAATATTAGGATTTTAATCCATAAGTTACATGTTATATTATATTTTAAGATTAAAATTCTTAATCTCTTTATAATTTATAATTAAATATATGTCCCATCATTGAATAATGAAAAATTGAGTTTATATAATTGTGCATATCCACACACTAATACTACTTGTAGTGCAAATTAGTTCGTGAATTCAACAAACATTCACTCTCTAGCTACTCATATAATTTTTTGTTTTGCCAAAAAATAAATGTTTTGCACCGATTGAGTTAGTTATTATTCCATGAAATTAGTTTTGTTTGGAGAAATATTGGGTATAAATTTGTTGGTTATAAATACATGGATACAAAATTAAAATTATGAGAGATGAATTTTTTTATTTATATGTATAAGAATGCATTATCTCCAATAAATTAAATGATTCCTCGTTATTATAGGTATTATTTCTTAGTTAATTAATCCTTATTCTTATAAATAAAACTAGTCGATACTCGCGCATTGCACGGTTATAAAATTATTATTTTTATTTTATAATAATTTTTACTTATTTTTTTAAAATTATGATCTCAAAATAAAATTATATATATACACACACGTAATCTTTAAATATTATACAATAAAATAAATTTTAAAATAGCAATAAAGATAAATAGAAATTTATTATTATTTATTACATATAATTATATCATTTTTTTCCATGTATATGAGTGTGTATAAGTATACGTATTTGTATATTTTATAAAAAAATAATTATTGAACTTTTAGTTTATTAATTTATAATTTAATATTCTAAATTCTAAATTTTTATTATTTAATAATGTGATAAAAAAATTTAAAATCTTATATATATATATATATATATATATATATATATATATATATAGTTAAATATATTAATTAATACCATATTATTAAATTTAGAATAAAGTTTATTGAACTAATTAATTAATTAAACTACTCATTAATTGGACTACTTTAGCATTCAATTAATTTCAAATCAATTGAATTCAATTCATCAAATTTGATGAGTGGCAATAATTTATGTATTTTTTCTCTTAATTTTAGGATTATATAATATATATATATGATGTCAATATTTAGGCATATATATGATATATGATATTTATCTCTTATAAAAATGCTAGCTGAACTTGATAGATGTACACAAACTTAATTAAATAAATCAAAAATTAAACCAGATGTGCCGTCTTTTATTATTATTATTATTATTATTATTTAACTTTACCATCGATCCCGTTATCTTTTGGATATTGTATATATTTGGAAATTTCTCATATGTTTCCTATACGTGTATTGTTTTCAAAAACAGACAAATAACACAGAGAGGTGGGGTGCGTACAGATCTCACGAAGCTCGCCTAGCTAGGGCAATTGTTTTTTGTTTTTTTTTTTTATAATATTAAATAGAGAAATTTAATATAAGTGAGATTTAAATTTTGACGTTTATTTTTAAAATAGTCTTACCAATAAATACACCAATTGCCTTGCATGGGAATGTTTTTTTTTTTATTTTTTGGGCCAAAGATTGCTTGGGCATGTTAGCGCTTGCTAAATGCTAACAAGTGATATGATCACTAATACATATATACTATCCCATGAGGCATGATGATATTATGAATATGTATGTGTTTGCAACTTTGCATGCGTATCAACATTTTGAAAGTATAATGCGGATATCTCCACAGTAAAAATTTATAATTTAAAACTTAAAAAGATATTACAATAGGAGTCATTTTTTGAATGAAGTATTGGAGAGAACTGCAAAAGTGCAACAGAACATTTCAATTAGGCTGTCATCTTCTTAAAATCAATCACAAGAATTCTCCAAAAATATTATTAATGAAAAATAAAAATAAAAAATGTCAGTATAAAAATAGTGATTATCTGAACCTATAATGCTAACAAAATTGAGCATAATAACTAAGATAAGATAAATAAAAAGAGGGTGGTGTAAACCACCAATTAGCTTGGCTACAAGTAACTGCCTCGTGAGCTAGGCGATCAGTAGCTGTATTTCTTTCACGAAAAATGTGAGAAACAACAAAATTAATCTTAGAAACACGATCTAGGCAACGAGACCAATCCGATAAAATATACCATGGAACATGGACACTTCTATTTCAGAATAAATGCACCACATAAGTGGAATCTGTTTCTAACCAAATATGATACCAACCATACCTCCAAGCACTATCAATAGCATGAATAACTGTATGTAATTCAGCTTCAAACGCAAAACCTTCACCCAAAGGAATAGCAAAACAACCTTTAACAAATCCTTGACTGTTTCTGAAGATCCCTCATGCTCCCATGCAACTTGGAACAACCAAAGCCGACCCATCAATATTAACTTTCAACCAATTAGCGGGAGGGGGATGCCATTTAACCGAGATAATGGTTGGAGCCTTGCAAGGCTTCAATTGTATGTTAAGACGGCGTAAGATTAGGAATTCACTTTGAGAGTTATGAGCTGTACCTATCTATTGAAAGAGTCACACTCCTTAACAACCTTGTAAATGAACTGAAGAGAGTGGAATAGAGAGACTTGGTTATCTTCAAAAATAACTTGGTTTCGAGCTGTCCATATTACCTAAAAAATGGATACTACAGTTGTGATAAAGAGAGGACGAACTTGAGAACTAAACTTAAATTGACTAATCACTTTGAATAGCTCTAAAGCTGAAGAGCAGGACCGAGGAATGGAGACTTCAAAAGTCTCTCCAATTGCAACCCATAAACTAGAAGCATAAGGGCAAGCCACAAAAAGATGAGCAGAAGTTTCAGTAGCACTCCAACATAACTTGTAAACCGAAGTGATGCACATACCTTTCAACGGCAAATTATCATCTGTTGGAAGCTTGTCGAGGAACAACTTTCAACACAAAACTGAACGAGATGGCGGCAAGAAAGGCTTCCAAATGCCACATCCCCAATCTTTGGAGGAGTAGCTAACACGTAGATAGTTATATGCAGATTTGCAAGTGACTTGCCCATCTACAGACTCATACCAAAGAAAAATGTCATGAGGCAAAAATGATACCTTAACCTGCTGAATCTCCTCAACCAGTTGCGGATAAGAAATAGAGAGAAGAGGAGGAAGCCTCCATTCAAGCTCAATAAAAAAATTCAAAACCCAGCCAACAAGATACTTACAACGATGAAAGGGCAAATTAAGCCTAGAGGCAATGAAGCAACCAAGCCAGTTGTCGTGCCAAAAGTTAAACTTACTATCTGACCCAATAAGCCAACACAATTGAGAACACAAGTCAAAATAGATAGTGTTGAGCGAACACCAAATTGAAGAAGTCACCACACGGGGCTGCTTACAGTAGTCAAAGAAACAAGCTCGCAGAAAAGAGAAGACAAAATCATTCTTTGTACACAAGGTTTGTTGCTAACTTGTAGAGCAATGAGCAATTCAACACCTTAAGTCTCTTCAAACCCAAGCCACCCTCAGCTTTTGGACGGCAACAATGAGCCCAAGAAATTGAGACAAGCTTCCTCCTAACTATAGAACCCGTCCAAATAAAGTTCCTAATAGCTTTTTCCATTTTCAAAATAAGGTTCTGAGGCCATTTGTAAACAGTAAAACTGTGCATAAAAGAGCTCTCAATGACCGAGTTGACAAGACAAATCCGACTCGCCATCGAAAGATGCTTCCCTACCCATCCCTTAAATTTAGAGAGAATATTGTTTGCAATTTGCTACAACTGAAGTCTACGCAGAACACCCTTGAATAGAGGGACCCCCATATATCGGAAAGGCAAGGCACCACGTTTCATGTTAATTACACCAAGAAAACGTTGAGCACGTCTATTAGAGACATTAAAACCAAACAGAGCTTTAGATTTCTCCCAATTAACAAATTTGATCGGATAAAGATCCATAAGAATAAAAAACCATGCTTAAAATATTGAGATTAGCAATAGATGCCTTTTCAAAAATTAACAAATCATCAGCATAAATAAGATATGTGGGGACTTTGATATTTCTACTAGCTTGCATAGGAATAAATTGACCAGAATCAACCAGTTGAAACAACCAACGATTAAGAAAATCCTCACTAATAAGAGTAATTAATTTTTATGTTATAAATTAAAATTGAAGTACGATAATATGTATTATTAATAAGTTAAGAAATCGTTAGTAAAATTAATTTGGTTATAATTAAGAAATTTAGAGATAATTTTAAAAATAAATTTTTTTAAAACAATATTTTTTTATTAACAATAAGATAATATTACAAATCAACTTTTTCACACATACACACACACACACACACACACACACACACACACATATATATATATATATATATATATATATATATATATATAATTCACCTATTTATGATGATTAAAAGGATATTGTTTTTTATTCTAGTTATTATAGCTCAAAATTTGAGACATATATAAAAGCGGATCGGATTTCATTGTAGATAGTCTATAGTGAAATTTTGTAATTAATTTGGACAAAGCAAATTACCTATATGTCACAGTCCTTATTATTAAATCAGTGGAAAAATGCCGTGATTTGGATGGCTATAAAAGTAAGGTCAGGTGATTTATTTTTGTACCCTTGTATTGATATAAATTACAAGTATTTGAACTTTGAAGTATCAAGTTTACAATTTAATCACACATTAAAAAAAATAAATTTCATATTCAAACAATGGACATCCCAACCCTTTAATTTTAGGTTTACTATTACATCACATAGTTCTCATGTCTTTCTTATTAAAAAAGTGTCCGTGTGGGGGACAAAATTCTCGAGCATTGAACTAAATGAACAGATAATTTTATAAAGCCATAAAGGAATGTAGAGTGATCTTTAGAGTCAAAATTTTACACAATCTGTAGTGCAGTACTGTAACCCAAGAATTTCTGTTTTGTAAATATATAAATAGCATTAATATATATATGAAAATTTTTTATCAATACAGATTATATATATCAATTTAATAAGATAAAAATATATATAGTAAAAAAAAATATATCAATATCTTTTCATTAGATAAAAAATAAATAAAATAATTATATTAATTAAAATATTTCATTACTCATTAATTTAATATATAAAATACGTTTATACATTTAGTGTAAATAATAATAATATATATATATATATTTCTTTTTTAACTTTCCAGTTGTTGGCTGGGGACCAACCTTACCGTTTTCTACACCCACTAAAGCCCTTTTTTTTGTAACTGAGAGCTTGTCTGTTGAGCCTTATTTGACCGTTTTATTGAATGATTAATGAAATCTCATCTTGCTTTTATATGTTGCGTGTGATGAAGTTGGTAATAAAAAGGGAATGGTGATCCAATTTATATATTTGCTCATTTCTCGAATATTTTATACTATTAATTTTTTAATAATATTATTAATATGCATCATATTAAATCTATTTTCATAATTTATCAAAATTTAAAGATTTGTAAATGAAAAAAAATATATAATTACAATATTAATTTTATTTCTTCATTTTATATCTCTAATAAATGCGAAACTGGTTGTTTAGAAAAAGGGATTTATATATACTTTTCATCACTACAATATATATAATTTTTTTTTTTTCATATTTCATTGTATCTCACAACTGATTTTTTTTATTTATTAAAAATCAATTTCATGCATAATCTTGAATTCACTTTCTCAATTTAATTAAATTCATATAAAAACTAATATATCTACAAGAAATAAAATATATAGTTTATTTAATTACTATAATTTGATAAAATAAAATTTTTATTTAATAATTAAATTTGTTGATACATTAGTGAAGTTGTCAATGTTTTATTTTTATTTTGTTAAATGATATGTTTTGAATATTAATACTCTCTCAATTTCACAATAACTGTCGTTTTAGAAGAAAAAAATTTTATTTCAAATTATTTGTCGTTTTAAAAATTCAATGCAGTATTTATTAGCTTTTTTTTCAATTTTATCCTCATACCAATTTCAATATTTCATATGTTTTTTCTTATTTAGTGAGAGAAAATAAGGGTAAATTTGTCTATATTAATTAAAATTAAAGTTATTTAATATTTTTTTAATATGTGTACATCTTCCTAAAACGACAGTTATTGTGAAACGGATGGAGTAATTATAAAAATATACTTTAACTTAGAGATTTCTCATTTTAACATACTTTAAGATAATTTTCTATTAACTATTCAATGAATTTTGTAGATTTTTTATTTTTTAATAATTTAATTTAGTGAATTTACATAAAATTTAGAGATTTTTTTTTTTAAAAGACCGCAAAATTTAGAATGCAGTCTACATTTTATATATCTTTTGGTTAAATCTTACCTACACTGAATGTATATATCAATTCAATTAAATAATAACACATGAAATAAAAATAGTATTAGTATCTTTTTACTGGATAAAAAAAAAATTAAAAAAGTTATATTAATTAAAATATTTTATCACTTATTAGTTTGATATATGAGATAAACTTATACACTTAAAGTATGTTTAATAAACTATAATATAATATAATATATTTTTAGTGTAAACATTCCTGTCTAACAAACCTATTGCAGGCAACAATTTTTCATACCTTTCTCTTCTGTTCATGAGAAATATATATATATATATTTTTTTGCTAATGTGTTCATGAGAAATATGCACTCAATAAACACTCACTTATTAATTTTCATAAGGGCAACTCCAACCTAACTTCAAAACATTAAATTTAGTGTAAAAATCACACAAAATAACTTCAACCCAACTTCAAATCCCACATTAAATATGAAGTTGTCTATGTTAAATTTGGCATTGCACTGTAGACACGCTAAATTTGGCGTTGAAATGCAACAACTTTTTTTTTAAATAATAAATTTTAATACATATTAAATAGATAACTTATATATATATATATATATAATTTTTTTAATTTAAATTTACAATATGTTAGAATTTAAATTAAAATTTGTATATAATTTGTTTTAAATTTAAATTATTTTAACAATAAAATGTTAAATATATGAGACAAAAATTTAAATAATTTCTTAAAAAAACACATTCAAATATTAAAATTTCATTATAGTCAAATTAAAAATACATCATAGAGTAAAAAAAAAAAATTGACATAAAGCTTAAAAAAATACAACATAGAGGTTAAAAAAAATATTAATTATGATAGTTAAGGTCGATCAATATGTATTTTTAATTGTGTGTGTAATTTTTTTTTTATTAGATGTAATGCTTATTGTCCAATTTTATAAAATGTTTTTATATATTAAATGTAATATATTTGTGGTATTTTATATTAATTGTAATGGTTTTTATATATTAAATGTGAAGTTTTATGATATTTTATATTAATTGTAATGTCTAATTTTTATATAATAAAAATAATTTTTTATGAAATAATTAATTTTTATAATGTTTATTATGAGGTTAATATTATTATTTTAATATTAATTACTATTTAAAAATTAAGTAGAAAATTAATTTAAATTTATAGAATTAAAATAGAAGAAAAAGAGAATATTTTAAGAAATATTTTTTTTAGTGTAATATTTTATATGGTGGGTTGGAGATGTAATAATAGTTGATGTTGAAATTACAATATTTTAATGTGAAAATTTAACAAAATTTAGAGTTTTGGGTCACAGATGGCACATGTTATTATTATTATTATTATTATTAAAGCTTGTATTTTACCAAATGACAACTTTAGCCTCGCCTTGACTTTTGCTATTCAATATTCACCTATTTCATATTGAATGAATCCATCATGACCTCCACCAATCAATAGGCATCTCCATTAAATTTTTTTTTTTTTAATTTCCGTTAGGTGATTTTCACACATTATACTGATTTGTCTTTACAATTTAAGTTAATTAAATAGATTAAAAGATTCGTATAAAGAAAAAATAAATAAATAAAGACATTTATCATGATTTGGCTTCAAAATTAAAATAGTGATGAATCATATATAAAAGTAAACCTATTTCTGAACGAAGTTAACTGTTACAATTATTTTTTGTTTTATTTGATTAATCTCAATTATAGCATGTTAAACACGTTAATTTGTCACCTACAAAACTATTCTTTTATATGTACTTTTCTTGACTGACTTATATAACTTCCCAGTCCAGCAATGTGTATTTTCTGTGATTCATATTCAAATTATATATTATCTAAATCTTTTTTAAAGTAAAAATTTCTATATATATATTAAATATAATTTAAAAAATGAATTGAATGAAAATAAATAAATAAATAAAAATTCTGATAGAGTTGTATTTATCATTTAGTTATAATCACTATCATCCTAATAATATTAAAATTTCAACTTTTTACTCATTTAATTTATTTTTAAATTTATCAGAACAATATACTAGTTATGGAACTCTACTTGTGATTATGAATATAATTATTTATTTTTACAAAAATTTCTTATCTAGAAACTAAAGGAAAAAAATTTTAAATTAATTATATAATAATTTTCTTAAGCTACATATTGAATTAATTCATTTATAGGAAAACATCAAATCAAATTTGGGATTTCTATTATCTACTAATCCTCAATAATGGAACTGAAATGGTCAATTGACAAAATGAGATAGTTATGATCATTTTGACTTAACTAGGCCTTACATAAATAAGCTATTGAAAAATCCATTCTTAATTTCAAGCATTCGATAATGAAATTATTATATTTATTTATCATATTAACTATATAATCTAGAAAGGAAAAAAATGTCTTAATCTTGATTACAATTAAAAAGTAATGATAATTAAGAAAGTAATTAATTGTCACTATCATCCAATGTTCATATAAATTTCATCACCCTTAATTTTTTCTTGGTGGACTATGGTGTTCAATCTTTCACATTCATATTAGGTTTAGATTGGTTAGATTGATAGACTGTTGCTCCTTACCAAATCTCAATTGTTTTTTCTCACCTATTAACTGCCAAGCTCCACATACAACACCAACTACCACTTCACTTTGCTAAATATCCATTTCTCAATGGTATTACTATACACTTGTACATAATCAACTTGCTAATAATAGTCTCACCAACTCTTACATTATTCAACAATGACTATGCATATATACTATAAATATTAATTTGAAAATAGGGATGGTGATGGATCGATCAAGGATATTCAATACATTAATTTATACTTATTTTTATTTTATTTTGATGTTAAATAAAAAAAATATTATTGATTTTTATTTAAAAGTTTGATGAATCGAATACTATTGATTATTGTTTAACGTATAATAATAAGAATAAAATTTTATTTATTTTATTATTTCTTTACATAAAAAATATAAAAAATATATATATGTATACTCTTTTTGATTCTTTAAAATGTGAGGTTCATATGTTAAATTAGTCGTATTTAATATTTATTTAATCATTATTATAAATTACATTTAAATCACGAAATGTGGCAAAATTTTTATTTTATTATAAAATTAATTAGTTTATTAATACTTATACATACCTCCAAAACGTCATCTAATATGAAATGAAAGGAGTATTTTAAAGGCATTGATCACATCTTAAAAAACAAAGGCATTTATCATAAAATTATATATATTAATATTAAGAAAATTCATATCAATATTAATGTTGTATATTTTACATTTTTTTTTTCTGAAAGAAAGTATATTAATACTCAATTTTTTTAAATATATATTTAATATTATTGCTGGTGTTGGATTTGATTGGTGTAGGATTTAACTTTCTTTTTACTGTTTTTCTTTTGGAATTTTAGTGTTCCGTAATAATAATTGGTGAACCCTACATACCCCACGTGTCCAATTGCTCAACATAAATCTGGTCCCATACCACAGCGAATCCCAACCCCAAAAGATCAGAACATAAATTCCACGTCCGAGGACATATTCGTCATACTGCAAAATTCAAGGCTATTTTGGGAACTTAAAAAATAATTCTCTCTCCTAATTCCTGACACGTTAGAACGCGTTTTATTACTGGAAAAAATGCAAGCGGCGACTCACGGAATTTTAATTAAAACGTTAATTAAAAAACAAAAAGAAAAAGCCAAAATAAAATAATACTTAATAAAGAAATTTTATCTGAATTTTGTATATATATAATTTTTTTTTGTATCAATTATATTTTAATTTTAAAATTTAATTATAATTCAGTACTAATTACTAAATCATAACTTTTTAAAAAAATTATTAATAAAAAACACACTCATTTCTTGTCTAATATGAAACTTTTGCCTTTATAGTGTTTACTTGAAGCAGTTCCTTTCTGGTTTTCTCTTCAGATTCTTTTCTCTCATTCTCTTCTGTTCTGTTAATCTTGAATCTCTCTTCAGAGCATTTTTGTTTTCTCTCTTCTTTCTTTTCTGGAAAACGGAACACTTTTCAGTTTATTTTTCTCGTTTGTTCTTGCTTTCAGAAAACTTGTAACTGTCTCTACCCTTAATCTTTTCAGGTGAGTTTTAAATTGAAATGTTGCTGTTTCTGTGCTTTTTTATTTGGTTTTTAATCAATGGTTTAATGGGTTTTTGTTTTCAAAACCAGTTTTTGCTTTTGCTCATTTACTTTCAATTTTGTTCTTTTATTCTTATTTGATACGTGGGTTTCAATTTTTTTTTTTTAATCTTTTTCTTGGCTTTTCTTGTTTTAAAGATTGTTTAGTTTCTGAGAAAACTATGTAAAAGAAAAGATTTTCTTTTCTTGCTTTGTTCTCTGGAACCAAACAGATCAGAAATGTGTTCAATGGTTGACCAATTTTTTAGTTTCAAGTCTAATTTGATTAATCTATGGACAAAAAATTTATCAGACAATGCAAAGTTTGTTAATGGTTTTCTGATTTCGGTAAGTTTTGATTAATACTAATCAGACTGTATTTAATTTTACTTACAAGCATAGTTCAATTGGTGTTTATGATTATGGTGAAAATCCCATTTAGCAAATGTAATTTAGGATAAAATTTGATGTTTATAATTTAGTATTATTGGGTTTCTGGCTTTATCTTTCTGACTTAGTTGTATTTGCGACCTTAATGAACTTTCCAATTTTTTCAACCTTGCTAAGGAAAATTTTAACCTTTACAAAGTAATATTTGTGGGCTTTCCTTTTTTTTTTTTTTTTTTTTTTTTTTTTTCCTTCTTCTAAATTTATTTGATTCTGTTGTCTTTACCAATTTAGTGCATATTTTCCATGTTTATCAAGTTAATTAAGGACAAAAATTGAATAGCTTTGGTGGATTTCTTACGCAGTGTAGACGTATTGAATCAGTTTTTGCAATAAGACTATTCTATTTGAACACAGAGTTGTTGCTTTCTTTGTATTTTACCAATTCAATATTTGTATCCAAATGACCTTTCCCCCCTCGAGGCTATGAATGTTGTGTCATTTTTTTTTCTTTTCATAATTTGACCTTTCAGATATCATTTAAATGTATATTAGCCAATCTGTGCCGTTTCTTGCAATATTAAACTCTTGAAATTGATAATTGAAAGGTCAAATTCAGAAAGTTTGTTCTGTAGTACTCCTTCAGAAAATGCAACATAGCATTGTTTTGACCTTTGTATGAGATGCAAATTGTATGGTTTTTGACTTATATTTCTATTTTAGTTCAATCAATGGACTGGAGGCTTCTATAGCTGATAGTAAAGAACAAGGAAATGAAAGGGGAGTCGTCTGGATTGATCATTGGGATCTCAATTGGGGTTGTGATAGGAGTGCTTTTGGCTATTTTGGCACTCTTTTGTTTTAGGTATCATAGGAAGAGATCCCAGATAGGAAACAGCAGTTCAAGGAGGGCAGCGACCATCCCCATCCGGGCTAATGGTGCTGATTCATGTACTATTTTGTCAGACTCAACTCTTGGTCCAGAATCACCTGTTAAATCTGGACGCAATGGCATGTCCTTGTGGCTTGAAGGATTTAAGAGGAGTAATGTGGTGGCCATGTCTGGAATACCTGAGTATTCTTACAAGTATGTTTTCCTCTAAAACTTTGGCACTACTGGCTTTGTAAGTTGATTTTGAATACTTTATTTGGTTTTGATCTCCTGTAGATTTTTTGCTATTATCTGTGCTGTGACGGAGTAACGTAATTGAGTAGGATGCACATAACTGTGGTATTATGCACTAATATCCTTGTATTAGTAAAGTGAGATAACTAATCAAATATTTTTATCCGAACAAAAAATGGACATTTTATAGAACTATCAATAAAATCACTACCACTAATCTATAAGATTTTTTTTTCCTCCTTTCATTCATGTGTATAATTTTGTTCCTGGTGCTACTCATGCAGGGATCTGCAAAAAGCAACCTACAATTTTACAACACTAATAGGACAAGGAGCATTTGGTCCTGTTTATAAAGCTCAGATGTCAACTGGTGAGACTGTTGCTGTTAAAATGCTAGCAACTGATTCCAAGCAAGGGGAGAGAGAATTTCACACTGAGGTATCATTCATTGGTTAACAGTTAATGTCTCACCAGCATAGGCATTCTGACAAATATTGGTTTATTGCCGAAACATGTTCAACTTGCACAAGGCATGTGCTGTGAACATTAATGTATCTGTTTATATTAAGGCTTAGTTAAGACAAGCCAACTTGCGCAGACATATCTTTAGCCACGCTAGATTGGTTACTGAATCAGTGTCTTTAGTTATATGTTGAGACTCTGTGAATTTTCTACCATTATTTAATTATTTTTGACTTTGCATGTTTTTCTTTGAAATGGAATAAATAGATACTGGATGAGTAAACATTTTATTTAAGCTAAAAGAGTAGTTAAACCACAAGTAGAGAATAATGAGTTTAATAAACAAACAGTATAGTTTAGTTGTATCACTTTGAACATGGTGGTTAGTAACTTTAGGAAAGACCACATGCTGGAATTTTTTTTATTACAATGATTATTTTTTTCAATATGAAAAAGTAGAATAAGTTTAAGAAATACAATTGTCCATGAAATTATCATGTAATAGACATGCTTAGTAAATGCTCTATCCTGTGGAAGGCTTGTTCTTGTTTTGCCCCTGTACAAGAATTACACAATATGAAATTATGAATTCAATTTATGTGTTTCATATATATGCAAGTAATTCAATTACATCTATAGGTTCTTTTCCTGTGCTCCATATTGCTTGCCAGTTTTAACATTTGAACTTCTTTTGATTATTTTTCAGGTTATGCTATTGGGAAGGTTGCATCATAGAAACCTGGTGAATTTGGTCGGATATTGTGCAGAAAAAGGCCAGCATATGCTTATATATGTCTATATGAGCAAAGGCAGCTTGGCTTCTCATTTGTATAGTAAGCTAGCATCAACTCTGTGTATGATAATAAAATTGATTTGTTTTCTGGAACCTCTAGCTGGCTAGCCATCCTATGCATTTCAAATTGCTTAGTATGATTGACCTCACTTTATCACAAGAATAAATTCCGTGCAATGCATCACTTGACGTAGCTAATATTTCAGTAATTGAAGAACCTGTTCCTAGTTGTCTCGTCCCAGTTTTAGAAGGTTCTAGTCAGAAAGCTGAATTATTGTAGTTTTGTTATGGAGGCCTTTGTGTAAAAACGGGCATAAAGCACTGTTGAGATTACCAATAGTAGTCCGGAGTTCTAACTATTGGGCAATGCTTAGTCTCTGCAATACCGAAAAATGGATGGCCAGTAGGAACAAGGTTGATGCATTTTGCATTTTGACTGTCTAGATGTCTCATCTCATTGTGAAAAGTGAAAAGCAGATCTTCATTGTGGGTTTAGGTAACTGGTGTTGTTAAACTAATACATAAGTTGTTTAATTGTTTTTTTTTTTTTTTAATTTCTTCAAAAGGTTGACAGATTTTAGATTTGCAATGCTTATATGCAGCACATTCATATTATAAATCATATGTGCCACTTCTATGAAAATGACACACCTTTCTTTTTCATGCAGGTGAAAACCATGAACCATTGAGCTGGGATTTGAGGGTTTATATTGCTTTAGATGTAGCAAGGGGTTTGGAGTATCTTCACGATGGGGTAAACTTCCATTTTATTTAGATAATTGTATGTTTAAGTGTGGCTTTCTGCGCTTATGAAATTTAGTTATTACCTCAATCCCCAGACAAAATTTTTACTATATTTGTTAATTTTTTTTTTGGTTCCAGGCGGTTCCTCCTGTGATTCACCGGGATATTAAATCTTTCAACATTCTGTTGGATCACTCTATGAGAGCCAGGGTATGTCTGTTGTGCAATGTCAAATCTTTGCCTAAATGATACAGTAAAGTTCTGTCTAAAGATATAACCCATCTGAAGAATTCCTTTAGGGTCCATTTGGATAGGCATGCATTTAAATGAAGATGCATTCAAATTTATATCAACATAAACACAAAAGTGAATCATTATAAGTTTATAACCTACAATATTAATCTCAAATTCGAATACGCTTTCATTTCAAATCCTTGCCTATCTAAATAGACCTTTATTTTGTAACAATGTTTTAAGTAGTGTTTTATTTTGCAAGTTTACATGTATACTTTTTTGTTCCATCAGCAAGTCCATAGGCTTTCATACTAATTTCCTGTCCGTGGTTGTGCTGATTCATTTAGGTAGCTGATTTTGGGCTTTCAAGAGAAGAGATGGTAGACAGACATGCTGCTAATATACGGGGTACTTTTGGATATCTTGATCCTGAGTACATATCAACAAGGACCTTCACAAAGAAAAGTGATGTCTACAGCTATGGAGTGTTGCTCTTTGAACTTATAGCTGGCAGAAATCCTCAACAGGGTCTCATGGAATATGTTGAACTCGTAAGGACCTTCCCTTTCTCATCCTCATTGTCTCTTGACTTGAAGTCAACTAATTGATTGCAAAAAGATAAGTTTAAGAGGCTGCTTTCTCCAAACAAATCATAACTTCTGTAAAATGTAAAATCAGTTCCACCAATTGAAATTGTTCATACTGATACCCTTATTTAAAAACTGTTGTCTTTATACACAATTTGTGCATTGTCTCGTGATAGACTGAAAAATATTTTAATATATAGTCCAGTTTGAAACAGTAACTAAAACAATAATGCTATGGTACTCTTACTTGTACTGCTATTATCATAAAGGATTTCCAATGATTCTTCGATAAATGAAACTTTATTTTTTAAAAATTAAATATCATGGTACTTGCTAAGTTGCTATATTAGTTCATTCCAAAACCAGTCAAAAGCCATCAACAAAGTAAAATGGTTACGCTAGACGCATTCTATTATCATCAAACCTGCATTGTTCTAGAGTCATTGTTTAGGAGAAAAGATGCTTCTTTTGCTTTAGCCTGTTCTGAATAAGTATCTATTTGCATCAATCATGTTTATGCTATTTTTTTTTTAATTTAAACATTTTGTGATAATAAATAGGCAGCAATGAACAGTGATGGGAAAGTTGGGTGGGAGGAAATCGTGGATTCGCGTTTAGATGGGAAATTTGATGTGCAGGAGTTGAATGAGGTGGCAGCTGTAGCATATAAATGTATCAACCGTGTACCGAAAAAACGACCTGCCATGAGAGACGTTGTACAAGTACTTACAAGGATCCTCAAATTGAGGCACAACAGAAGGCATCATAAAAAGTCCCTTTCTGCTACAGCAGATGAAGTTTCCATTGATATGGACCAAACGGAAATGAAGACTCCAGTCTCTGAATGCCACCGGAGAAACGAGTCTATGGACAGTGCTGGTACTTGTGAAGTTTAGATGATGGGTATTTTTTTTTTTTTTTTTTTCATTTGTTACATTCTATGGTTTTTGGCTTTGGGTTTTCATTTGTTTTGTGATATATACATGCAGCAGTCCAAAAGGGACTTAGGAGGCAAGCATATTCATCCTAGTTCTGATTTCTGCCTGAGTTAGGACTAAAGGATTCAATTCAGTTGTCTTGTAATTTTTTTGTAACATAATTAGGTCCTTCTTTTTGTTTCTTTTTGCTTTGATAAAATGAAATATTTCTGTTGTACATTGCTCTTTAAGAAATTGAAATGGAAGAAAAATTACCCTTTTTTCTGTATCCATAGCTTCATCTTTTCCCCCTTTCTTTGAAGTGTCATTATCATATTATGTTTGTAGTTATTGCATCATACGCCTATTTCAAAATCTAAGAGTGGACATCATATCTCTCTCAAAAAGTAAAATCATATGAAAACATTTCGTCAATTTTTTTTTTTTTCATATTATTGTATTTACGTAGATCTTAATTAAAATTATACATACTAATTATATAATATATTTTTATTATTATTTTAGCTAGCCAATATTTCAAAAAAAATAAAAATTGTCATATACATTTTTGTTATTTTTATTATTTAAAGTTATCAAAAGATAATATTTAAATTTAATAAAATAATAATAATAATAATAATAGTTGGTGTATATTAAAATATTTTAAGAATATTATTTTAAATTTCCCATAAATGGGTCCACTCTAGAGGCCCTATCTAACTCCTCAAATCTATCGTTTCAATGATCATTATATTTATATATACTACTCTAGTCTAGAGGCCCATAAACGTCGTCGTTTATTGAACCTTATCATCTGGTAAGAATTCGCTCTTATTATCTGTTTATCGTCAAAACTCAAAAAATCCGAAGTGGAAGCAGCGAAAAAATGGCAGCCGTGGCTGCACTTCAGAGCTCAATGACCTCTCTTTCCCTTTCCTCCAACTCTTTCTTTGGCCAACGCCTTTCCTTTCCGTCTGTATCCCCTGTACCTGTAAGTTACCTTCTCACAATTTCTCTGCTATTCCTTTTAGTTTTTGTGCTTCTTTGTTCTATGTTTGTTTGAATTCAATATGTAAATATGAATTCTCAATTTTTATTTTTGTTAATTTACTTTGCTTACTTGTTTGCTGTATTAAAATGGGTCTTCCTTGAACTGGAGTTTCCTGTTCTTTATTGGGTTAATATTATACAATCGTGTAAAGCAGTTATCATTTTTATATCCAACTACATTGTCTTTCATGGGCTTTTGATAGTGATTTCCTTGTGGGTTTTAGCCAAATTGAAGAAATTTCGTTTGGATTGTCTTGATAATACTCAAATAAACAGGTTCTTTTTTTTTAAAATTATTTTTTAAATATGATATTTGGGCCTTTTCTTGATATTCTTAATATAGATGTTGTGCCAGAAAGAATTAATGGAGAGGTTCACTTTAGAGGAACACAAGGGTGGTGAAATTTAACTCTTTTATATCTTAATAATAAGCATTAGTAAGCTCATAGATTTTAGCTTTCTGTTTAGTATTTTTAGCCCTTTTTTTTTTATATCTTTTTTAAGAATGCTTTTGTGGTAAATCATACAAGCAGTTCCCCAATCAACTGGATGCACATGTGACATGTCTGTTTATAATCTTTGTAACTGTTTAATTAACAATCATCTCTACTTCATTAGAGTGGATTTCAATTATTTCACATGCTGAATGATTACTAAGCTGAGGGTAAAGTAAATTTATAAGCTTAGTTCCATTTGTGAGTCTGCTTCATTAGGTTGCTGCAGTTTTGCTTGTAGGTAACAGTTGGAGATAGATGTCTCATTATTCTCTGTTGTATGCATTTCTTTTATTTTTTATGAAGTGTGGGCATCATAACTCTGCCAGTAAATTTTGCCTTTAGGAAATAAAAGATAGCTTTGATCTTAATTTTTTATGTGGTTTTGCTGCTAGAACCAAGTGTTGATTTTCTCATCAACATTGTAGATTATGTTTGACTTACTTCAGTTCACTGAATTTAGATGATACTTGCTAATCAATAGAGCCATTTGATAACAATCTTTCTGCTTGTTTTTCATGCAGGTCAAGTCACCAGAGAATCCATGTCTCATTGTTTCGAGGGTTGGTATCACAGATCCTTCTCATGCTAATTCCATCTTTCCCCTTTTTTCTTAGGGTTATTGGTTAACTCATTTTGAAGTATGTATTGCAAGAAGAAGAAAAAGTAAAAAACACAGCAAAGCAATGAGAGGAAGAGGGAGAGTGTAAATGACTTGAATGAAAAAAAAAAAAAGCCACACATGAGTGATAGAGGATAATACATACTTGATACTTCAGGCAATTAATATCATGTAATAAAGATTTCTAGAATGTCTCATGCATGAGAGTTTGTTTGGGTAATACATGTGTATGTTCTAGTCAATGTGTTCTGAAGTTGCCACAAAGAGATACACTTCTGTATGAATAATGAATAATATTTGTTGAGGCTAAAGGAAGTTGCCACAGGCTTATGAATTAACAGCCATACATGTGCATTCTTTCTTTTTTCTTTTTTAATTAAATACACTATTTTGCTTGGTGGGATATGATTAGTATGATTAACATCATCTGGGGTTTGATCAATCAAGTTTTGATGAGCCTATATTGTATTTTTCCCCTCCTCTTACAGCTTAAGCACTGGGAGCGGAAGGAATGTAAGCCAAATAGCCTTCCAGTTTTACACAAAATGCATGTTAAGGTAGGAGACACAGTTAAAGTGATATCTGGAGATGATAAGGGGAAAGTTGGAGAGGTTACCAAGATCTTCAAGCATAACAGCACTGTGGTAGTGAATGAAATAAATCTGAAGACAAAGCATATGAAGAGCAGAGAAGAAGGAGAACCTGGCCAGATCCTTAAGGTTGTTTTCACCCGGTTTGTTGTTTCTCACTTGAATCCGTTTTAATCATAGGAAGTTCTTATACTTTTACCTTATTCATTTTATAAGGGGCACACTCTACATTTAAATAAGGATTCACTTACAGTTATAAATTCATCTCAAATTTTTTGTATTGCAACTGCTCTTGGTTTGTGTACATCGTGTTATACCATCACTGAAATTTAGATATTTCATCTGGTTTGGTCATTGAATTATTAGTTTGTGTACATTTAGCACTCCATATTGATTTGATTTCTTGTTTGTCATCATATGGAGTGACCAGTGGACTTTTGAATTTGACATTACAGATTGAAGCACCAATTCACAGTTCAAATGTGATGCTCTACTCTAAAGAACAGGATGTAGTAAGCAGGGTGGGTCATAAAATCCTTGATAATGGGAAAAGAGTTCGTTACCTTGTAAAAACTGGTGAAATCATTGATAGTGCAGAGGACTGGAAGAAACTGAAGGAAGAAAAGAACAAGAAAACTGAAGTAGCTGCTGCTTCATAGGAATTACACAATGCATGAGTTGGCAATTGATATAAAGTTCTAGAACTCTAGGTGATTTGTGTTCGCTTTTCTTCTTTACTGATCAAATTATTTTGGTGTAGCCCGTCCTTTAGTTCATATATCGCCTAAGTTAAATCAGACCATTAATTGTATGGCTAACTGATATAGATTTCTAGCCTAAACTTTGAAAGTCGTTTTGTATTGTATCTAATGCAATTTATTGATTGAGCATCTGCAACTGCTTTCATCTTCATTACTTCTCAAACTGAATATCCATTCATGTGTATGCATGAGACAGATGATTGAATTTGGCCTATTGGCCTTGTGTTGCCCACAGATTTTTTATCCATGCTACGGAATAAGAAATTCTCTTGTTACTCTACAGTTCATAAATATTGCTAGAGATAATGTACTTGAACTTTATTGGATTATATCTAAGATAAATTTTTTTTGGAGGTTAATCCAAGTCCCTATCAAGTCGGCTGCATGCTGACAATAAAAGTTGTTTTTCATTTTTGCAGTCTGATTTTCTTTCTCTTTTTTGTTCTGATTAGTTCTTTTAGATGATTGTATCAGCCCCTCTTCAGTGGCAGCCAAATAAATTCTCTACCTTTCTGATTGTGTTGGATTAGGCATGTCTTAGTCTGAGTTACAGTGTTATTAATTATATGAAAAGATTGGGATAGAGATCTCGAACAAAAACTACTTCTTATATAGGCTTTTACAGTTTTATTATGACTTGTAATAAATGATCATCTACTTTTTGGCTAATAAATTTTTAGAATGATTCAATAGAATACTTAAAGAAAAAAGCTTTATATTTTCAATAAGATGTTTCAAATGATCGTGTTAAACTATGACACAAGTTTCTGGAGAAGTTCTCAATTTCACAGTTTGCTTAGACAGTTGAGTCTGCTAAATTATATTTAGATTGAAATTATTTTTTCGAAAAAAAAAAAACCATTTTACATTTTTTTGGAAAAAGAAATTTAAAAATATTATTTAATTGTTTTGAAATTTTTATGATTAACTCAAAATATGTACTTTAAAAACAAATTTTTTTGATTTTTAATGAATATTCTGAATCTAATGCTTTTTTAATTGCAACTCAAACAATAATATCAACTAAAATTTTATTCAACAACATAGTGGTTGATTTTTCAAAATTATAAATGACAAGCAAAAATTTCAACAAACTATAATTTCACATGTTATCTTCACTTTTATACTTAATAACATTACAGTTTTTTTTCTTTAATTTATAACACTGAATATCATTAACTTTATATTAATATTACGATTATAGTCATATTTATAATTTTTCTACAATTTTTTCCAATTGAAAACTTGACGTGGATTCTATATCGAATCATTTTTTTTTTTTTGAAACAACTCTATATTAGATTAAAATTTTGATTTTTTGTACAATTCATCCATCATACTTATTTTTTTTCTCTCTTTAATATATAAACGTAGTGCGATTCCCTTCTCCTTTCATTTTTTTTCTCTAATCTTTCAATCTTTCTATTTTTTTAAAGTCTCTTTAAAAAAATATAAAAGGTTATACAATTCTAACTTTGTGTGAGCTTTTATTCGCCTAATCAATAATCATATATAGAATTGTAATTTTTTAGAAATAGATTAAAAGAGAACTGAATTCAAATTAAATAAATAAAAACACAAACCTGCCCTCAAATTGAAGAAGAGAGAAAATTAAGTGATATTGAGGGAAAAAAAATGAGTAACTATGAGCGTGTTTTTAGCTCCTTTGCAGCTTTGTAATGATTTGAAAAAAATGATAAATTTTTTTTGGTGAGGGAGTCAAGGCAAGAATGTAAGGGAAATTCATTGGATGTCTTGGGACCATCTTTGTATTCCAAAGAAATATGGTGGCCCCCCCCCCAAAAAAAAAAAAAAAAAAAAAAAAAAACCACTACTATATATATATATATATATTTAGTGTGTTAGCCCTCTTCAAAATGAGTCCCCCCACCCCTTCTCCAATATTAATTTAGTAT
>CATKHJ010946594.1:0-18059 GCA_949750685.1 Vernicia montana
ATGGCAATAATGCATGAGCATGGCATAATTTATGAGACAGGAAAAATAAAGAGCAAGTATTTAAAGTGCGGGTATTTAAACATCCACAAGTAAAGGAGAGTATTTCCTCTAACCCTTATGGCTATTAGGAAAATCACAAAATCGCTCATTTACTCCAAAAATAATTAACTAATTGCATTAATTAATAATTTACATGGAAAAACATAAATTTGACATTTACATGAAAAATAAATGGGGGAGAGGATTGGTTGGGATTTGGATTTGAGGCTTGGATTCAGATTCCAAGTGTGCCTACGTACCCCATTGAATGGGGATCAAAACCCGAGTAGTTCGTTCCACTATGAGGTGGAAGAGGGTTTAAAAATCGGTCAGATTTGATTAGTTTGATTTGATTTGAGGTTTGATTGAGGGCAAAAGATTATACCTTCTTTTTGGTTGGTTTGAGTGGTGGGAAAGTGGTTTTACCGGAGCGGAGTTCCGTTTCGGAAAATAAAATTGATTTTGGAAAAAATAGATTTGATTACTCAAACTTTAATTAATTAAAAAAATTAATTAATTAAAATGGTTAATTAACCACTTCAGTGAAAATTTAATTTTAAAAAAGGATTAATTAATTAATTAAAATTGATTTTTAATTAATTAATTAATTAAAATTAATTTTTAATTAATTAATTAATTGAGAGTAGGTGAGAATTTTTAAAAAAAGATTAATTAGTTAATTAAAATTAATTTTTAATTAACTAACTAATTAATTAGAGGGAGTAAAAATTAATGTGAGAGAGAAAGAGAGAGAAAGCAATTGGAAAATCAACAAGAGTTTTTGAGGTGTGTGTTGAAGTGAAATGGAGTTAGGTATTTATAGGAAAAATGGGGGTGAAAAAAGACCAAAAAAGGCCTAAAAAGCAGAAAAAATGAGGGGTAGTTTTGGAATTTCACAAAAAAGGGCAAAAGGATAATTTGGGGCACAGGGTATGGGCACGCCGCCCGAGGCACCGACAGCAGTGTACGGTGCCTGGCGGCGCCGCCGGGGGCTTGGCGGCAGGCCAAGATGTCGGCCCGGCTGAGCTTTTTCTTGATCCTCGGGGCACCCGGGTCAGTTTTCAGATTTTTCGGGTCAGTTCTCGAGAAATTCGGTCGGTTTTCAAATCTTTCGGGTCAGTTTTCAGGATATTTTGAAGTCTGAAAAATTGGTGGTCAGTGTCGATGGATCCGAAATTAATTATCGGACGTATTGACAATCAGTTTTGGGAGAGGTTTAGTCAGTTTTAGAAAAAGGCTGTCTGGCACAGGAGGTTCGATCAGGTTTGGAAGGGTGCTGTCTGGTATAGAAAGTCTGGTCGGGGTCGGAAATGTGTTAGTCTCCTTGTAATATTATGCATGAAAATCCATTTTTTCGAGGGGGCGCTGCCCCCTTGACCCCTGCCCGCTAACCGGCTAGCGGGACCACCGTACCGGTTCTGCGTAGCGCACGAAATTTAGCAGGTGTCAAGCTGCGGCAGCATCTTAGGGGTGCAAAATTGAGGGTTCACAGCTGTGTGAGGCCTCGCCCGAACGCCCCTCCCCTCGCTCGTGGGAAAAAATGCCTTAAGGAAAGGCGAGAGCGATTTTTAAGGGAGGTTAAGGAACAAGTTTTGGTGCTCACGATTGGAAGCGGCTATCGCCTCAGAAAATTGTCAGTCTCCTTATAATATTATGCATGAAAATTCATTTTTTCGAGGGAGCGCTGCCCCCTTGACCCCTGCCCGCTAACCGACTAGCGGGACCGCCTTACCGGCTCTGCGTAGCGCACGAAATTTAGCAGATGTCAAGCTGCGGCAGTATCTTAGAGGTGCAAAATTGAGGGTTCACAATTGGAACCATAGTCCACACTTTGCTTCTTTCAAATTGATTTAGCTCTTCTTGCATAGCTAATACCCATTGATCATCTTGAATAGTTTCCTTGATGTTCATTGGCTCTACTTGTGATAATAATGCAACATATTCACAAGTGTTGTGAACTCTTGACCTTGTTCTTACACTTTGATTGACATATGAGCATAGAGCTGATGTGTAATTTTATAATTTTTTTTACATTATTATTATTTTTATTTGAATTATTATATTAATACATTTTTACTTTTCTAATTAAATAAGGATTTTAATCCTAAAAGTTAGCATATTAACTGATAAGTTAGTTTCCTAATTAAACAATGATTTTTAATCCTAAAAAAATATTAATTGTATTTTTAATATTAGTTTATATAAATATAATTAATATATTAATTAATAAATTAACAAAGTTTTCTCATCTTAAATGACATATTTTCAATTATATCTTTCATTTAATTTTTATTATATGTATTCAATTTAGTATTAATTAAATTATATATATATAAATATTTTTTTAAATAAGAATCCAATTTAAATTTTACGAATTGAAAATATTTATAATCAAAATAATAATAATAATAGCCGCGCGACGCGTGGGCAAACAACTAATTTTCTATAATTTGATAGTATTTAAAAAAATTGATTAACAGAAAATATTTTATCGATGAAAGGAAAAAATATATTTCCAAGAAAATGACCTCTCTTTTTCAATAGAAGAAAATATTAATGTTTTAGATAACTAGAAATGTGAAAATACTTTTTATATAAAAATATGACTTGGCTTGCTGAATAAATAAAATATTAATATTTTATTATTTCGAATTGAATTTAATCAAAATAATAAATCCAATTACTTAAATTCCGAATTAAAATTAGAATAAAAAATATAACTCAACTTATATAAACTCGATTAAAACTCAGTTCTACTAATTTCACACACTTAACAACTTAATAATATATAATGAATTAATAAATAACTTATAATTTATCCTTAACAGTGTGTGTTTTTCTTGTTTCAAAAAAAATATATATATGATGTTAATTTGTATGCGGTGTGACTATTTTTTCTTGCGAGGTGGAGCTAAGTTCTTCGAAATCTCACGTTATTTATAATCAGAGTATGTATAGGTTATATAAATTAGCATGATTTTATGAAATCATCATAATTTTAAGAAAAAATATGTCATATTTTTAACCGTGTATATATTTATCTTTTTTTTAAAAAAATACTCACAATCTGAAATAATAGATGATATTTACCATCCATTAGACAATATAAAAAATAAATAAATAAATAAAAGAGTAATTCTAAAAAAAACTTTACAATTACTTGGCAGCCACCAAAAAAGAATTAATGAAAAACGAAAAAAAAAAAAAAAGAGTATAAAATATGAAAATATCGCGAGAAAAATAAAGAAAGGAGGATCGAGAAGGGTAAGTGAAAGCGGTGGTGAGCTAAGGCTTTGTTTAACCTTATCCCTCTCAAAAGAATCTCAAACTTTGACCCTTTCCATTAGTTTTATTTGAAAATTTTGACAAAGTTCAACATTGTTGACGCGTATCCCACACGTATTTTTATTAAGTGTCTCACTCTCCGACCTAAATTCATATCCCTTTCCTAGTCCTCTTATAATAATTCAAATTCAAGAAAAATAGAACCTCTTTATGAATTCTCTTATATATATATTTTTAAAAATATAAATTCCATACACCATAAATGAATTAAAAATGTAATCCAACTAAATCGAATCGAAACAGTGTTAAACTTTAGTTCAAGTTCGACTTGATTAAAAAATTCAAGGCTCGAAATTCAACTCAATCTAGAAGAGTTTTCATTTTAAAAGCTAAAATTTGACTTGAATATATATTCGAAATACTCGAACTCGACTCGATTAATATTAAAAAAATTTATTTATTTATTTATATCAAAATGAAGTTCGAAAAAACTCAAATAAGCTCGAGCTCAAAATCAAATTAATAAATTATTATATATAATATAAAATATATTAAAATTATATAAAATTTCAATAAATGCAAATATGACCTAGTATAATAGACTCAAATTTTAATATCTTATTCTCAATAATAATAATAATAATAATAATAATAATAATAACTTTATCCTCAATAATAATAATAATAATAATAACAACTTATTTAGTGAAAATATTAAAGTGGACTGCAACTTCAATTATATGGTTGATATTTGATAATCCTTTTTCGGTCTCATCTAAATTTTTATGAATAAAAAAATAATAATAATAATAATAATAATAATAATAATAAATTGTAAATAATATATCATTGGAATATTAATTTAATAATTGAATCTTTACCTCATAACAAAAACTATTATCTCCTTATGATCATCTTTTGTTTCTAAAGAAAAAAAAAATCATTAATTAAAATACATAGGGTGCAAAATTAGAAAGTCTAAGATAGAGAATAATCCAATATAAAGAAATTTTTAAGAATTTAATAAACATATAGCATTAATATGAAATTATAATTTCATAACTCAAAATCATTATTCTAATTTGTATGTATTGTGTTAGTAAAACCAAATATAAGGTGAAGTGACCAATAAGTACTAGTAAATAAACAAAATCATTAGCAATGTTTGATTTTTTCTTTGAAAAAGGAAAAAGTTATTGATCATATAAACAAACAATATTTAATAATTGATATTGGTGACTTGGTGACATTCTGAAAGAAGGAAAAAATATTATATAGTAATTAATTAATTAATTCATTATGGAATTGACTTGAAGAATGATTATTAGATGTTTTTATCTGGGATAGGTTCATTGAGAGACACTGCTTTACTAGAAGCTGCGTCAAAAGTTCTTCCCAAGACGACGCCATAGCTTGCGTATTACTCTGTAGATTTGAGAGCAGAGAAATTACAAAGATGTCCTTTATCTCTTTAGATTCTCTAGGATCGTGATTCATGGGTGAGGGCTCTATGTGTTCAGAATTTGGGTTGGTTCATGTGTTGTGTTCGTTAACATATTAATTAACTATAATTGCTTTACACTTTTTTTTTTTTTTTTTTTTTGCCAAATAACTATTATTGCTTTACTTTAGGAGTTGATGTAGAGTTTCAACCTCACCGTATTAAATTCTTCCTCCCATGCTAAAAAAAAAAAAAAAAAGGCTAACTTTGCTCAAGCAATAGACCACAATGACCTTACTATTACATGCTATGCCTCACTCTAATTTTGTTTTCTATATGTTTTTGCTAGGTTTAGAAATATCCATCATACTAAATGGGTTAATTTTAACCATGATTCTCGAATTATTAACTTAACACACTTTATGATCCTCCAACTAAAAAATGTTACTTAAAAATCTTTTGATTTTTACTAATGATCATTTAAAAGTCATTTCATCCAACTTTCATTAAAATCTCTAATGGCAAGCTAATGTGGTATGCCAACTCATCATTTTTAAATGGAATAAAGCCACATCAGGTTACCCATGTGAACACATAATTTTACACCTCTAGAACATTTTGTTGCATATAATTGGACTTGTGCTGGTCTAGGAGTAAGAGTTAAACATTTACATGGAGCAATCAGACTTTCACGGACTTTGAGAAAGCTCTCGGGACATTCGGGAACCAAAACGGGCAAGAATGGAACCCTAAGAAACTAAAACGGGCCAAAATCAGACCTTTTGCCGGAACAGCCTCTGAGTTACCGCAGGAGCCCTTGTGGCAACCGTAGGGACACCTACTAAAACATTTGTTTGATTCGTCTTTTTTTTTCCCCACTTTTTCTTACCCAATCCCATATCTTTTCTTTACTCATTTCACCCTCCAAACCCCAACTATAAAAGAAAAACTAAAAAATCCCACATCGAAAGTTTTCAACATCTTCCTCCATCCATTGACCTATAAAAACAACCTCTCATCCTTCATTCCAAATCATCCCTTGATTGTTAGTTAACAGTTGTTCTCTCAACCTTCTAATCTTCTCTTTATTTTATTTATAAAGGTTTCTTAAGGCTAATTCCTCATTGGTTTTAGTTTGCCTAGTATAGTCATCTTTGAATTAAATTAAGTTTTTAAGTTGTTTTTTAATTTAAATATTTTTAATAATTTGCTTTACTTAATTAAATAACATTTGTGAGGCGACCAAGTCATTTCTCTTTGATTTGACTTGACTTGGAAGAATTTGGACTTATATTTTAATACCTTTGTATTTGAAAATTGGAACGCTGATATGATAAGGCTCTCCATCCTCCTCCTCCTCCAATTTCAAAGAGAACCAAGGTAAAACACTTTTTCCCATTTTCTTTAAGGTAAAGCACCTTCTTTAAAATCATCAAAATATGATAAAATCCAAAATAAAATAAACAAGCCCTCCATTGCAAAATTGAAGAACTACGTAAGTTTTAATTTCCATTTGAAAGAATACGCAGGCAAACTTGTTATAAGTGGTAAATCTAAAATAAAATGAACAACATCTCCTTCTATCACTTTTTTATTTTGGGCAATATGTGATCTTCCTATAACCCGTAAGTATTAGAGGAGATATCCCCAACTTCTTTGGTTTTTATAGTAATTTTAATTATTTTGTTTATTTATTTTCTATTCCTTTTATTTACTTCTTTTTAATTTGTTATTTATAATTATCATTCCATTTATTTAATTGTTTATAAAATTATTTTTCATCAAACTATTCTTATATTACTAAGTCAAACCATCATTTTCAAAATAAATAAAAAATCTAGTCCCCGAATCCTCTTTAGTTTCAAAGACTAGTGTATTTTTCCAAAAGGCAAATTAAATGAAGTTTAAAATGGGTTTTTTCCTTATATTTTTCCAAGATAAAAATAAATTAAGGTAGCGATTCCCAAAATCATTTTCAAAATTAAAGAGCAAATTTGCCAAATAAAACGATAGTCGCTTCAATAGTGAGACTAAGTCTAAATAAGCATTTTGATTCCCAGCGGACTGGACCGGTGCTCAAGCGAGACTTCACAACCCCCAACCTCCCCCTTCTCTCTCCTTCATATATTTATATGTCTTTAAGCTATGCTCCAAAATATGACTGTTGGGCTCTTAAATCAAGTTTTAACAATTTTCATCTCTCTTCCAATGACTATTAATGGTTATATTTTTTATCTGTTTTCAGTGGGTAACGACTGTGAGTTTTGAAGTAACTCCAGTGAGTGAAACTAGGAAAAATTTCCAAAGCTCTCTATGTCTTTTTCAAGGTGGTGAGTTTGTTGTGTAACCATGGTAAGTCCGAGTAACGACGATGAATCTTTGATCTAACCATGGTGACTCCTGAGTAACCATGGTGAATCTATTTGTAATCCCGGTGAATCAATACCTAAAGAAGAATCATTTTTTACTGTGTCTTTTTTACCATGGTGAGTCTTGAGTAACCCTGGTGAGTTTTCATATACTTAGAATTTGCATTTTCCCTCCAACTTTGTAACGATTGTGAACTTGACATTCAAGGCGGTTACTTTGGGAAAATATCAACTATGGCAGAAAAACACTTATACAAATATATGTTAATCAAAATTATAGTTGTTTAATTAATTTCTATCTTAATTAACCATGGTTTAAGGAATCATCAAAATATTAAGGAGACAACACAATATTTGTGTGTTGAAAAAGATGAAGTCCTGCGCTGGTTAGGCATTGACGAAGCCCTATGTTGGTCAGGCACCTAAGCCCTCTAAGCGAGGTAAAATCCCTTACCAAAGTAAGGCACAAAGCCCTACGCTGGTCAGGCACTTAAGCCCTCCAAGCAAGGCAAAAGCTCTTACCAAAAGTAAGGCATGAAGCCCTGCGTTGGTTAGGCACCGAAGCCCTCCAAGCAAGGCAAAAGCCCTTACCAGAGTAAGGTACAAAGCTCTACGCTGGTCAGATACCTAAGCCCTTTAAACGAGGCAAAAGCCCTGTGCTGGTCAAGCACTAAAGCCCTCTAAGCAAGGAAAAAGCCCTTACCAAAGTAAGGCATAGAACTCTACGCTAGTCAGGCACCTAAGCCCTCTAAACGAGGCAAAAACCCTTACCAAAGTAAGGAACGAAGCCCTGCGCTGGTCAAGTACCTAAGCCCTCTAAGGGAGGCAAAAGCCCTTACCAAAGTAAGGCACGAAGCCCTGCGCTGGTCAGGCAATGAAGCTCTCCAACCCTTACCAAATTAAGGCACGAAGTCCTGCGCTAGTCAGACATCTAAACCATTTAAGCAATGCAAAAGCCCTTACCAAAGTAAGGCATGATACCCTGCGCTAGTCAAGCACCTAAGCCCTCCAAGCGAGGCAAAATCCCTTACCAAAGTAAGGCACGAAGCCCTGCGCTAGTCAGGCATCAAAGCCCTCCAAACGAGGCAAAAGCCTTTACCAAAGTAAGGCACGAAGCCTTGCGCCGGTCAGGCACCGAAGCCCTCCAAGAGAGGCAAAAGCCCTTACCAAAGTAAGGCACTAAGCCCTTTATAGGCAGGCACTTAAGCCTTCCAAAAGAGGCAAAAGACTTTGCTATAATGAGGCGCGCGAAGTCCTAGTTTGACATGCATCAAAACCTATAAAATCTGTGAGGAGCACTAAGAGAAAGAGTTCTCTTCTTCGTTGGGGGAAGAGAGATAGCTCAATACAACAACTAAAGGAATTTGCAAAAGGCTAGTAAGTGAAGGCAATCCTCTCAATCTCTCCACATAAACTACTTGGTTACAATAGGCAATTGGCTGCAAAGTAATCATACATACCAAAAATCAAAATAAAAGCAAAATCATATATACTATCAGAACAAGTTAAGAAAATTCATGTCATTGTAAAAAAGTGCAAATATTCAATGTACTGTGTACAATTATCAAATGTATCTTTATGTTTCAAAAAAAAAAAAAGAGGGAAAATTTTAAAGCTTTGGTGGAGGACCTTCAGAAGATTTATATGAGGTAGGATCAGGGACAAAAGTAAGAGCTGGAGAAGATCCATTCGAAGACTCAGGGGCTACAACTTGAGAAGGCCTGCTTGTTGACCTAGGAAGAGGGACTTGTGAGAGCTCACCAGAAGGTTGAGGAGGAACAATTGTAGAATTTGAGGCATCAGGAAGAGTTACAACGAACTCTTACTCATCAGGTATGGGAGGAAGATGCTTCGCTTTTCTCTTTAGAACTGCAGCCAAGACTCTAGGAAAGTGCTTTGCCGCATCGTCAAGTGCCCTGTTGTAATAATCACATGGTTGGGTCATTCCTTGAATAGCTACTCGTGTTTGATAGCTATCAAACTTCAAGAAATTAGTGATAGCCATCTTGTGAGCTGCTTCGTCTTCTTGACAGCGGCGCTCAGCTTACCTAGTCCTTAGTAAAGTAGATGCTAAGTTGTTATTCTTAAAGTTGAGATCGCTCTTTGTTATCTGAAGCTCTTCCTTTAGATTCTCCACCTCGTCAACATCATCCTAAAGCCAGTTTACCTTCTTCTCCAACTCCTCCACCTATTTCTTAGCTCCAGTTAAAGAATTTCGAAGTTCCTCAATTTTCTTGTTCTTCTCACCCAAGGATTGTTGGAGAGAAGAGGCAGTTGCCTCAGACTACTTAGATAATTTCTCCAGTTCCTTCTTAGAATGCTTGAACCTCCCTTCCCAGTGCAAACAATTTGTCTTCAGAGAGTCATTCTCTGTTCTCAATGAGGCATTCTCAGCCTGCAGTCTCTCTAGTTCCTCCAAGTGAACTTGATCTTGCTTTTGATTATCCAGCTGCTTTTGAAGTCGCTTCAGGTCAGCTCGCTGCTTATATACTATCTTCTTATACACCAGAGCAGCGTCACGAGCCTCTATGTAGTACTCGTCATAAGCAGCGAAGCGGTCCAAGATAGCAGCTCCAGTCCTCATAGTCTACAGGAAAAATAATAGCAATCAAAGCTTCATGAGTTCGCAATAAGAGTACCTGTGAAAAGTAAGAATGAAGAAATAGAAAATTAGCTCACCTCATAACCTTTCCACATCGCCCTTTCAACCAGCTCTATGGTATGAGTCATTGTTTGACTAGAAGGCTATGGGAATGGATGGAGGGTAAGGCCAAGATCAATTGCGAACTCCATTGAACCATCAGCCTCCCTAAACTCCTCAATATCACTCATTCCATCGAAGATCGCCAAAGCTCGAGGAGTTAGGAACCCAGGCCTCACAAGAGGAGGTTGGTCAATAAAGGAAGGGTCAACAGCCACCTCTCTCATGTAGCTGGGACCTGCTGCAACAACACCCATTAAAGTGGAAAGAGGATGATGAACCCATGACACCGACCCATCAGCATTGGTTTCCTTCTTCCCTATGTAAGTGAAGCTGGGAAGGGGATAGTGAGAATATCGGGTCTTCTTGCTGGTTTCCCCCTTAACTGCTCTGACATTAGGCCTGCTCGCCTTCGCAGGTGTTTGGCCTTGGGCAGCCTTAATGCTGGCCTAACCCTCTACCCTCTGTTTCTTAGCAGGAGGAGCTTCGGCATCAACCTCTAGCTTAGAACAAGCTCTTGAATGACCGGAGTTCAGAAAATCTTCATCAGCAAGGAGCGCGAAATAAGGAGTATGAGAAGCCTTTTTAAAGAAAGCCAAATATTCATCCAAATCAACCTCTACCAAAGGAGGGGAAACTATAGAAGCGATTCCTGCAAAACTATAGAATCTCCTTTAACCTCTCATCTTGTGGGTCAGCAAAAATTCTCTCATGAGGTTCTGGAACATGGAGGGCGAAATCAAACTTCCCCTTCAGATTCGCTTTGAAGTAACCAAAATTGCTCTTTTTAATGACTGAAGAAATAGGGTGCCAATAGTGGGCCAAGTGAGACTTCCAATCGCCTTTGGGAGCCATGATGTTATAGAGAAAAGAAAAATAAGAAGAAAAGAGCAAGAAGGAATAGAGAGTTTTTTAGCAAAAAGAAAGACAAAAGCGGCAGCCAAAGTGACAGAAGTAAAGGTAAAAACCTAGAAGAAGAGGGAAAATGATATTTAAAATTTTGGAAAAATCGCTCGCATCATTGCTCCGGGAAAGTAAAGAAGACGAATGCAATTACCCCATTAAATTTATGGCTATTATGACACCACGTGTCAATACTTACCCCTAAACGACTCTTGCATTAAATGTGATATCCTTGTTGTCAGAAGCCCAAAGAATACGCATGAGACAAAAATTCTCATAGAAGCCACTTGGCTATGGCAAAGTCCTCTCCCTGAACAGATAGATGATTAGACTAGACGAAGACCTTGGCAAAAATATTAAGAAAAGATGAACTGTTTCTACCGAAGTTCTTAACATCCACTTCAATGAAACAGGGGGGCTTCTAATAAGGAATAAAATATGCCTCTGTCTTATTTAGGCTTAACTCATGAAAAACCCACCGAGGACGTCCCAACCCCATCAAGCCTATCAAGCGAGCAGCTCACATTCTATGGGTCGTGAGTCACTAGCCCAATAGAAGAGCCTTTCCCAGCAAGAAATCAAGGACTCTCTCTCTCTCACCATGCTCTCTGTGCATGCATCAGCAGCCATGCCCTGAAGGCAACAGTGCTCGCCTTGTGTCAGGAGTGCAAGGACGCGCATCGTCAAAAATGGACTCGCTCAAAGATGACGCGCTCCACTCTGACACCCCTGGTGTCACCCAATTTGGCATATCCCATCTCAGTTAGACATGTTGTTCCTAGTGCTCATAAGTGAAACACCTGTCCCCCAAAGACATCATTTAACGGAGTATAAAAGGCAAACAATGCCTTCAGCAAAAGGTAGCTTACACTCTGCACTCTCTCATCTCCATTCTTGCTCTCAAATACTCATACCATAGAGAACGGACCTTTCTTTTCTTCGGCCATTGTGCATATCAGTTGGATACTGACTTGAGCGTCAGAGGGTGCCTGGCCCCCTTGACACCATTTTCTTTCTTGTAGGCCCAAAGAAACAAGCTCATTCACCAATAATTCAATTCATTTTTATCTTAGTTGATTTTAGATTGATCATAGAATAATTTTTTCATAAATTACATATTTATTATATTTCGAAAGTGATATTTTACGCGTAAGAGGTATAAAAGTAAATGTCTATATTAAAAGAGATGAAATAATAATATTAAAAAAAATAGAAAGTTCGGCAAAAATGATGATTCAAAGTAGAAGACCAAGTGGACCTGTGATTCATATGCAGAGACTAGTTATCTTTCTTCTTTTACCCGCAACCCATTGTTATTGACTTGTTGTCTTGCTATTTTTTTTTTTTTTTTTTGCCCAGAACTTGTTGACTTGCTATTGAAACTGTTCAATTCCAGTCCCTAATTTTCCCTTTCAAAGTTTCTCATTTTTTAGTCATGTCACACATTGGCATCAATTTTGTTTTTTCTTAGGTCCATGATCGATGTTGATTTCTCATATACCCAAAATCATCCAACATTAGCTCTTTATAGAAAATCATGCTTGTACCACTTAATGTGTTCATTAAGATATAAATAAAAAAAATTTTGATTTAAATAATAATTTGTTAATAATTTAACCCACAACTTCATATCAATGTCTCAAACTAACTGCTTGATTGACTTTTTTTTTTTTTATAATTGAATTCTGATTGAGTTTCGAATTCAAAATCTCATAATTATATAGATAACTCCAATTCTATTAAATAAACAATTTGAATATAAATCAATAAAATTTAAGTATTTTCTTATTTCAAAAAAGAAATTGTAATATGAAATTTTAATTTAGAAGTTTAAATCAAAACTTAGATTACATAAATATAATTATTGTGTATATATATATACTAGTTACTTACACATATGTGTTATATGTGATTATTATGAATTTCGAACGTGTGATTATATATTATCAAATATTAAGTATTTCATGAAATAAAAATATTTTAATTAATAATCAAATAAAAAATTAATAAATTTTATGAAAATTAAAATTAAGTCAATAAAAAAATTTCAATTTTTTTTTTGCTGATAATTATTATTTATATCGTAAAATAAATTACAAATAGTTAATCAATCAGAGTAATAATTTAATAATTCAAACTTATATAAAATCTATTTGCATATAAAATTTAAAATTTAATAATGTTATAAAATATAAATTATGAATATTTCAATTGCTCATCAATATTAATAATAATTAGATTTGGCACTTATGTCGGAATATGAAATAATAAATTTGCTAACTTATTGAAAAAAAAAAAAATTTCCATTTATCCTATGTCAATTTTTTTATACTTGAGAAAAATAATTATTAAAAGTCACTGTAATTATTAAATCCAACTCCAAAGTCCCTTTTAAAAAGAATATTTGTATATACATACTATAAATGATAAACTTAGACAAGTAAAAACAATGTCTTTCCTCAATATATATATATATATATATAAAGACAATGTCTTAAAATAAATTAAGACACAACAATTAATTAAAATAAAATTATTATTCTTAGCATAAATGAATAATGGGCTTATGCATGGATGCCTACGTCTTGTTTCTCTTTTTTTGTACCCGTAGAGATAATTTTAAAGTTTTTAATTTATGAAAGTAAACATAAAATTTAAAAAGTATTTTTCAAAATTTCAATTAAAATTAATAAATTTAGAGATTGATATTTTAAATGAATATGAGATATTGATATTATAAAACGAATACGAATTATATCAGAAAAATAGTGGTCTTATGAACATGTATTTATGATGAAATTATTTATTACAATCACGGTTGAAATATGAATTAGAATATAATTAGAATTACAACTTCTATTTATATTAGAATTTTCTTAGTTTTTTTAATATACTTTGTTTTTGATTATGATATAAAAAAAATAAAATAATAATTTTAATTAAATATATATTAAACCAATCAATTTAAGAATAAAATAATATTTTTTATTTTTTATATTAAAAATATGTCCTTAATGAGTAATTCAAAATTTTTAGCTATTAATAATTAAGAGACTTTTATAGATAATGAATTTCAATTGAGAAGAATTAATGACATAGAGTGGAGTGGTTTTTAGTTTTTACAAAGGGAGAAGTCATCCTTCTTCTACTGATCTAAAGGTCAACTAATTTTTTATTTTTTATTTTTTATTTTTTATTTTTTATAAAGAGACAAAATTAGGGATTCAAATTTGAACAACACATTGGGTTTTAATTTTTTTAAGTAAAAAAAAAAAAGGGAGAGAGAGGCTTGTCTTGTGTAGTATAAAAAAGATGGCTAGCTAATTACAAAAATAGTCCTAAATTTTCAGTTATTATTTCAATTTTCTTGTATTTTTATCAATTAATCATACAAAATTTTAAAGATATATTAATTTAGCCCCTGAATATAATTCAACAAAATCAATAATTGAAATACAATTAAATTAAAAGTAATTTTATAATTTTTAAGATACAATAAATAAACATGACTTTCACTCTCATTAATCAATAAAAATAAAAATAAAATAAATTATAATACGTATCTCTTCCCTATTTTTATACGCGTGTTTATACATTTCGAAGAAAAAAAGAATATAATAAAAAAATGAAAATTTGAGAATCCTTGCAATAATTATGCTTTTATAAAAGTCATTCACTATTTTAAAAAAAAAAAAAACATAATATTGCAAATGTTATATTTTTTTTAGTAATAAAATGATATGATAGGTCATTTTTCGTGTGTTATATTAAGTTCATCTCTTTAATTTAGTCAAAAGAAGAAAATTAAAAATATCATAAATAAGGAAAAAATTTTATTTATGATTTAATTTCAATAATTAAATCATGATTGATAAACGTATGTTGATTGTTGATAGATGAGTTTTGCATTTCCACGTCATAGTTGAAAAATTCATGTGATGTAAATAGATTTGGATGTGCATGTTTTTCTCCTAAAATGATTTATTTATTTTATTTTTTATTTTGAAATGACTGAATCAAACCCACGTTGTTGTTCACCAGCTAGAGGCATGTTTGAACTTTGATCCCTATCTTGATTTTATTTGTTTCAAAATTTCAAATTGTTTTATTTTTTCCTTATCATTATCATTACCGCCCATCTTCCAATCTTCAAATTGTTTTTTTTTGGAGTACCAATAATTTGAACTTGAAAATTTCAACTCAAGAGTTTTATCCAAATCAAAGAAAACTAGTGATTAAAACTTGGAAGTTTTTGAAAAATAGAAAAAAAAAATTAATTCATTAAGCAATCTAAAACTATATTCTTTTAGAGATTTTTTTTTTTTCAACACAATAGAAACATTTAACATTTTTTTTTGTCTTCTTGTTATTTTTTTCTTGAATAATATTTATATATGAAATTATAGTGGGTGAGATATTACAAGTTTAAATCTTTGAATGAGAAAATTTGTTAACATTTGATTTTTTTTTTTTTTTTTGTTAATTTGACTATAATTGAAGTATGAATTCATAATTTCATAGTTTTAAAATTACTTTCAATAATGCTCAAATTGATTTCATCATTGATATGATCGAGTTAAAATTTGTACTAAATTTAAAGTTTGTTCGGTTTAATTGTTCGTAGTAACTTATAACTAATGATTGATATAGCTAGTTACCGATTACTCTTAGCTAATATATAAGTGTCAGTCATTTGGTAGAAAATTTTGTAGTTATTGCTGTTGAAATGTAAAATAATTATAATAATATAATTATTTTTACATATATATTTTATTTTCAATTTTAATATGGTATGAAAATAAAAGGTCTTAATTAAGAAATTATACTTAATTTTTATATATAGATTTGTAAAAATTTTTAAAAATGTGAATTTAATAATTATTTCAAATATTATAAATAATATTTAATAATTATTTATTATTTTAAAAAAATTATAAATAAATATATCATACAAAAATAAATCTTAGAAAAATAATTTTAATAGTAATAATTTTTAATAAGAGTAATATAATAGGTAAATATATTAAAAATATAAGATTAATTAGTTATCAATTGACATAAAAATAAAAAAAAATAAAAAAAAACTATAAAATGTAACTTTTAGTTGTTGAGATATAGCTACCAACAACTAATTGTTTTAATTCATCAAAATAGCAATGGATTAGTATCTTCTCGTGATTGTATAAATATGAATTATTATATTTGTGTAATCTCAACCGTTAATTTGACAATAAATTATTGATATTTTATTAAAAAAATAATTTTAAATTTTCATGAGTGGATAATTATTTATTAAATAATAAAATCTCAACTGTTAATTTTAAAATCAACGGTTGAGATTGCACAAATATGATAGATATTTGTAAAACATGAGATGATTGTAATTCAATAGCAATTACATTAGTTGTTAGGATACCTAGCTATTTATCAAACAAGTCAAACAAGTTGAGTTAATTAGATTTAGTCTGGTATGATCAATCAAGTATAATTTTATTATGTTGAGTTGTCGATTTAAAATAATAAAATATATTAATAATATAAACTTTTTATTAATAAAAAATACACTATAACTTTTTATTAATAAAAAAATTGAATTGGAATAAATTCTATATAACTATGATATTTAGGAGGTATATTTCAATTTAATCGAACTAAAGTAAGCCTAAAAAAAAAAAAATTGTTTAAATCTAAATTTGTTTAATCAAATCTAGATTCTAAAAGAATTAAGTAGTGTTACAAATTTTTAAATAAGTTTATCCTCAACTAAGTCTCATTTGATTTATTGAAAAATAGTTCATAATCAAAATTTAAATGAATGATTCTAATTCTTAATATTTGGTCTGCTGATTCTATTTCTTATTTTCATTTTAATTATGAAACTTGAATCAAACTGTGGTTAGTGAATTCATATTTTACATATCTATGTGATTCCATTACGAAGATTTATTGCTTGGAAAAGAAAAAATAAGTTGAAGAAAATTGAAAAAAAGGAAAAAGGAATCAAAAGCTCTCTTGTGAGTTGTGACAATAGGTGGAATATTTGGTGTACGAGATTAAAAGTGAAAACGATATTGTTGTTTAATATATGAGAGAAGGTAGGAAACGGCCATGGGTAAAAAAAAAAAAGAAGAAGTAAGAAACGGCGGTTTATGAGGTGGCAACCTGCGATGGGGCTGCAAGAATCTCCTTTTGATTCTTGTTGGTTCTTGATAATGGGATTATAATCATAATAGAGTGCGTTCAAATCATAGGGCGGAACTAGGTAGTGGTGTTGGGTGCATGCCCCCAAATTCTTAAAAATTTATTTTTTATTAATATTATATATATATATATATATATATGGTCTTCAAATTTTTGAAATTTTCATTTTTTACCTATATGTTTATATTATAACACTTTAAATTAAATATTTACATATATTCTCTTATAAACTTAATTTTTTTTAATATTATATTTGGCCCCTCCAAGTTTTCATGCCTAGTTCCACTCCTGGTTCAAATTTTGATAATCTATTCTTTATAAATTTTGAATCAATCACAATTCACAATAAAAAATTAATTATATTAAAAAAATCTTAAACTCTTATCACTTTCTAAATTTTAATATATTTTTATTAATAAAATATATCAATTTTTCAAATAATAAAATATTAAAAGCTATTTTTTTTTAGAAAGATATTAAAAGCTAAAATTGATATAACTTAAAGTAGATTAAAATTAAAAAATTATTGTTAGCCCCAAAGTTATATTTAATTTTGATGATCACTAAAACTCACTATGAGGCCTCGCCCGAGCACCGGTCTGATTCGCTAGAGGGAATCGAAATGCTCATTTGGATTTGGTCTCACAATGGAACCCTCAGGTTCGGATTGATTGATTTTGAAAATTGATTTAAAGTCGTCACCTTACTTTATTTTTATTTGGGAAAATATAAGGTAAAAACTCATTAATGACTCCAATTAATATCTCAAAGGAAAAGCTCACTAGCCTCGAAACCAAAAAGGATTCGGGGACTAGATTTTCAGTTTATCTTAACAAATTAAGTTTGCCATTTAATAAAGTTGTGATTTAAAATTGATTTCATGAATAATACTTGTACAATTAATATGATGCATGACAATATAATAAAAGCATGTTATACATAAAATAAACAAGAAGAGGATAAAAGGAAGATAAAAGGTAAGTTACAATTACAATAAAAATCTGAATTAGGGGATACCTCATCTAGCCCTTATGGGTTCTAGGGAAGTCACATATTCCCCAAACTAATTCTAATAAAATCCATATAACAAAATAAATTAAATTAAAGTGAAGAAAGTGAT
>CATKHJ010946595.1:0-11675 GCA_949750685.1 Vernicia montana
TAGGTGTGAGTTTAGAATTGGATATTAACAATTTACCTTGAAAGAGGACCTTGTTTAATTGAGGGAAAGTCACCTTTAATTCCATTTAAATTGAATTTTGACATAAGTATATATGAGCCACTTGTATGAAAACCAATTGAAATCTAAACCCTAGGTTCTTTTGTCATTGAGTTAAATTCTAGAAAATTTGCTTACTCCAATTTTATTAGTTGAATTACTTTGTTGATTTTGATTATTTAGTTAAAATTTTATTGTTCATCACAATTTTTATTTGATTAAATGTTAGAAAGATTATAAATTTGGTACTCAAAACCGTTTCTCTGAGGGAACGACAATTCTTATACTCATTAAAGCTAGTTGCTACAATTGACCCGTACACTTGCAGTGCAAAAGAGCGAATAGGTACACGAACCAAAGTAAATTGCGCCTGAACTTCTATCAGAAAATTGTGGATTCTCAACTCCCTTTAACAGTTAATGTTGAAATTCTAATAGCACCGAATTTGAATGTATTTAAGATTGGGAATTTAATGAGCTTGGAAAGTAAACAAATTAAAGGATTATGCTAATTTGAAAGGAATTGAAGTGCATTGCATTGAATTAAAATTGTTGCATTTACAGGAATTGAAAAGATTGGAAAATGATGCTCAGAAATGTAAATATAGTATTTGGAATTAAAATTGCAGGAAAAAGTATTGAAATTGGTTGATCTTGGATGATTGATTGTTGGTTTATGCTCCTGTTTCTTCTTTAACTCTTGCTTTTATACTTGACTTTGAGTAACTGTTATGTTCAGTAATGTGCCATTTCTTCTCTTTAGAGCTCCATTTCTTTAGTTAGTGGGGATCAACTGCATTTGGACGTGTCTCCTTTGAAGGAATGTGGGGATCTCTTTAACTTCACCTGACATTTTCTAGAATAACTTCTAGTAATAATCACATGTCACCTTGTATTTTGGTCCACTAAGGTGGTGTTTAGTAAAACTGAAAATTAAGTGCTGAAAATTTCATTGCTGAATTTTAAGTGCTGAATAATATAAGTGTTATAGTTTTTAAAATGTAAATTATTTAAAAATTTAATCACTTATTATATTCAGTAGAAATTTTAAATTAAATATTTTAACTTATCATTTTAAGTAGTTTTTAACTTAATTGAAAACTTTGAGTTGAAATTATTTTATATTATCAAACCATCTTAAAACTAATAAGTGTTGAAAATATTAAATTAAGTAATAAGTTGGGTTATCAAACAAAGCCTAACTTAACTTTAACCAACTTAATTAATTAATTTACAATCATAAATTAATTAATTAAATTAAATTAATTTGGACAGAGCTTTTTGATTAAAAATTAATGGGTTGGGCCTATAAATCTTATTGAAATGGGTTGAAAAATATTTGGTGCAAACAATGCCCCCCTCGTATTTATAAGCTAGCCCAAAGGTCAGGTTATAAATATGAGTTTTGCCCCATTTCTTTAAGCTCAACATATTTCCTTATTTGCAATACAAAAATTATGGGCCCAAAATTTTGGTCCAGCAAATTCAAAATTTCACCACTTCAAATTTTTAAAATAACTCTTCACTTTTCCTTCCATTTAATACCCCACTTGAAAACCCATTTAATTCTTATTTTCAAAATTTAGCCCAAAATTACAACTTTAAAGCCCAAAAACTAAAACACCTAAAGCTTTCTTCCTTCTTTCTCTCGCCAGACCACTCTACAGCTCAGGTGTGTCTCTTCCTTTTACTTTTCTTTTTCCCAATTTTTTTATTGCTTGTGCCATCATTGTCCAAGCATGTAAGCTTCTTTGTTCCATTTCCTGATTTGCTTTTGCTTTTCCATTTTTATTATTGTTATTTCTTCAAGGGAATCTTGCTTCATCACTGCCAAATCAAGTACACTCTCTGTGTACTTGTTCTCGATTTTAAAGATTTCAAACTCTTTTTTTTTTTTTAAAAAAGTTGAAGGAAATTTCTTTAAAATTTCCATTTCATTTTCCTAACAAAAATAATTCACCAATTCAAATTTTGAAAATCCTTCACCTGCCCATGAAATTGGTGCACCAGCTCCTAATTTACCACAAAAACCCACTAAGAAACTTTTCTTTAAGCAATTTTTATTTTCCAAAGCCCAAACACCAAATCACTGAAAAATCATTTTTCTCTTCTTTTTTGCTTATCCAGATTTTTTTTAGGAAATGAAAAATCATTTACTATTTTGCTTTAAAAACTCAAGTTTCCACACCCATAATTCACAAAACTAAGGTCACAAAAATCAAAACCCAAATCCATCTCCTTACCCGTTCGATACCCCTCCACCATCAACACTTGCTGCATCATTTCCATTGGAGCTAGCGGATCTCCAGGCATCGACGCCATCTACTGCAGTGTTGGAAAGACACTCACCAACAGCTACGAATAATGCTACTACCAGCGGCGCTCTTGACAGCCCGTTCGTGAATCAGCCAGCACCGATCGCTAGCTCTCTCGCACGCCAGCAACAATCACCTGTGGCGTTACTCACAAGCCCACTTGCACACCAACTCACCGTTCTCGCCAGCCAACCAGCGGCACTCATGAATGATCCAGTAGCGAAAGATCCCACTAGACCCACCAACGTCAGTGGTGGCATTAATGCCAAGCCCACCATCGTTGAGTCCTTCATCACCGGTGGATCATTTCCTTTTGAATTCTTCCCCAAGGTTTTCATAAGAAGAAAGAAATGTATTTACTCAAAACCCACCTCTATGAACATCACTTGGGTTTTTATATGAAATAATGACAATTCTTTGCCTTGAAAAATATAAGAGTTTGATTTGTTGGCTTAATTTTCTTGAAAAATTAATGGTATGAAATTGAAAAAATTTCCAAGAATATATATATATATATATATATATATTTTATTTTTTATTAACTAAAAAACTTGGTGGGATTGGTGAATGGTGTTGATTTTTGGTTTGGAATTTTTGTTTATTTTGATTTTGATGAATTTGGTAAAAAATTTGGGTGAAATTGATGAAATTTTTTGTCTCTTAATGTTATGAAATTGGTTTGAGCTTGATTTTTTAGATGGTATCATCATCTTGAGTTGGGAAGTAGATAAAAATGCTAAGTGACATTGGTGAATTTTGGTTTGGAGTTATTTTATGTTTGGTACTCATGGAGTTGGTTTTTTGGCTTAGAATGATAATGTATTTGCTTTAAAATTGAAGAATGCTTATGGGTATTAAGGCTAGAACGACAGTTTCATCTTCTTTTGATTGCAATACTTGATAACAATAGAGTTTTATAATTTTTGACTTGGGCATTGATTTTTTGGGGTTTTTCTAGTAATGTTTATTCTAAACTTTGGTGAAATTTGGATGGAATCTGAGTGAAATTGATGAGGTTATCTTGAACTTGATTTTTGGACAGTAAGATTTGGGAATTTGATGGGAGAGCTAAGGGATAGATTTTTGGAGAAGTTGTATTTGCTTGCATTTCCTTGAGTATATTGCATTTTTTTGCAGACCCAAATGTTCTTTGGCACTCTCAGCTTAAGCTAAGTTAAAGTAATAAAAAATTTAAAATTCTCCTTTACATGTATTTAACCCAACCTGTGTTTTAGCCAAAGCCAAATCATACATTCATTCATGGTACTTAAGCAAATTTTTCCAAACCAAACCCACAGAGAAGAATAGACAAGCTGTGCTTTTATGATTTAGGATTTTTTGTTTAACTCTTTGGTTGATTTTGGGCAAAACTTGAATGAACAAAGGAAGTGAAGTCTTTGGTCTAAAAATTTATATGAAATTTTCGGCCTCGGCTTTTTAAAGATATTGAATGAACAAAATTTTTCTTGGGGACCCCTAGATTAAGCTATAAGAATTTTAGGAAAAGGCCCTATGACCTCTTCTCTAGGACATTTATTTAATTTCTTTTGATTATTTCTCACACTATTTTGTTCATTTCAAAATTTAACAGTATGATTTAAATTTGAAAGTGATAAAGTGTACCTTATTTAATGCTAACTTCTTTTGTATGCACTGTCATGGCTACACTTCCTTCAAGCCTCTCTCAATCTGCCAAGCTACAAGAAAACTCAGACAGTTTCAAAGTTCATTCCCCAAAATTATGCACAACTCTTGCTTTGGTCCATCCTTCTTTCTAGAGATCACCTCTGTACCACATGAAAAGCTAGCTTATGTTTTAGCTCCCTCATTTGGAGCTTTAGCTCCTTAGGTATGACTTATTGACCAAATTCTCATGAGATGTTTTTACTAGCACTGCTTGTTTATGGATCTTTGGATATTTCCTCCATTATTATGCACAGGTACTTTGAACTTTAAATTAGAAAGTGACAATGATGACTACTTTGAGAATTTGAATTGAAATGATTGTTGATTATTGGAATTTATATTTATGTGCACAGGTGGATTGGATAAAGTGGAATGGATGCCCACTTTATGAAATAAATTATGGAATATTATTGTGTACAGGTACCTTGAATTGGCTTTGATAAAGTGGCATAAATGCCAACTTTGTGTTTGAATGGATGAATTATGGGTGTGCTTTTTGACTGAATTGAAATGTGTTTTGTATTGTGGTGATTTATGTTTGAATCATGGCTTAAAAGCGATATGACACTATGCAACCAAATCACTTTACAAGAGCACACTTTCACTTACAGTTATCCCAATTGCATCATGCAGCCATTCTTAATGTTTTTGCATTGGATCACTGCACATTTTTTCCCTTATTTTCCTTGGATCCCCACATTCTAACCACATAGGACTCCTTTTTTTTTTTTTTTTTTCTAGAATTCTGTCTTTAGCAAAAATAAGCATCATAGAGAAATAAACCAAGACCAATACCCAAAAATTTGAAAGTGATCAACAGGCCTAACTTTCATTGATTTGATTTTTTTTAAAACTGAAGGAAATTAGTTGCATGATAACATAGAAAAACTAGAAATAAAGCAAAACACTAAACATAGGGCCATATAGTTTGGCCTAACACTAAAAAATAATATTTACAAGGAAAACTATATAAACAACCTAAGAACTACAGTTTGGAGGCCGTAGGGTCGGCCAAGATACTTAGCTTATATTTCCTCCATCATTTCCCACATAGAGGGGTAGTACTCCTTTCTTCAGCCCTCAGATCGAGGAGACTCTTTAAGTCGAAATTAGCAGCATTAATGGGTGCAATTGGAGGAAAATGATCCTTATTTATCAACATAGCTTCCTTCTTTTTAGGATTCCCTTATTTATTCTATCTTGCACCAAATTTCTGAATGACCAGTAAGAATTAGTTGAAGAATTATAGGAATTATGAAACTTACAATAGTCTTTCCCTTTCAAATCTTCTTTTGTTAGAAATTTATGATATGTAGGAAGTTTTATGAACTGTTCTTTCAAAAGGAAGTCAAAAATCTCTTCTATCTTAGAAAACTCAAAAGTATATTGAGGAATTGAGCTGGTAGCTTGGGATTTTTTCCAAATTTCATGAAATTTTTTAATCAAAGAAGGACAAAACATGTCCCAGTAGTTGACATATCAGCCACTGCAATTTCAGGAGTATTGATTTCCTGGAAGTACCTCTCCTTGGCACTCCTTTTCTTTTGATTGTCTTCTTTTAGGAACTCTTCATACTCAGTGACTTTGGCAGCGAGTTCATAAAAGTCTCTGAACTCCATGCCTTGAAATTTTTTCCTGAGCTCTATATCCAAGCCCTGTTGTGCCATCTTCACAAATAATATTTTTGGTAGGAAAATTTTGCATCTGTTTCTCATTTTCTTAAACCTTGCAATAAATACATCTGCACTCTCTCATACCCTTTGAATAACCTTGGATAACTCAGCTATAAATACTTCAGGTTCTTCCCTGAAGAATTGTGTATGAAATTGCCTCTCCATTTCCTGCCAGGTTTGTATTGAATTTCTAGGGAGAGTAGCATACCACGTAAAAGCAGTACCTGTGAGGGAATTTGGAAACAATCTCAACTTGAAATTAGCAAAATTTTCATAATTGGCAAGCTCCTCACACTGGATTATGAAACTTGCTATATGCTCCAATGTTGATTTCCCATCTTCTCTTGAAAATAGAGCAAATTCAAGAATCCTGTAACCTCTTAGGTAAGGGTTATCTCTATCCACAGTATTAGGATATGGCTTAGGAAACTCAGGTCGGACAATTTGTCTAAAGCCTAGACTGTATAACTCTTGTACTACATCCCTCACAGCCTCTAGATCTATAACTATTTGTCTTAGTTGTACAGGTTGAGTGTAATAACCTAGACCTTAAATGATTTAAATTATTTTGAAAACAATTAGATTGAATGCTAATGTGTTTAGAAAGATTAAATTCAATATTATTGCATGTGAAATTGAGTGTTGAATTTATGATTAAATTCCATAAGTATATGAATATGAATATGTGTAATTATGTGAAGCATGAGCAAGTGATGGGTAGCCTATACCACAAGGGGTGGCCGACCATGGTGAAGGAATTGGTGGGAAAAATTAAGCCAATTTGATTTGTGTGGTGTTAGAAATAGGTTAATGGAAAGTGGGTCCCATTCTCCACTAACACCAAATTTTTATATTTGCTTATTTCAAGGTTCATTGAACCTATTCATCTTCCATCACCTTATTTTCAATTGAAATAAAATTAAATAGAATTGCAAAGCTTCTCTTGGAAGCTATACAATTATAGCCATTCATTTCCCATGATTTAATCATAGCCATCCTTTTCACTCTAAGTCAATTATCTAATTGCCATTGCTATCATCTTTTTCATTTTTCTCAAAAGCTATCAATAACAAAAGTTTTAAGCTTTCTTCTTCTTTCTTTTCTTCATTTGACCAAAGAAAATCACCATCAAAAGGAAAGCTTCAAAGGTAATCATCTAATTCATTTTCTTCATTTGGATCATGTATTGTAAGCATGTTTGCCTTGAGAGTTCTTCTTCTTCCTTTCTTTTGATTTACCCAAATGAGTTTCTAGAAAAGGTAATTTCTTTGAGAAAATGCTATTAGATGATGATTTGTAAGCATAATCTAGGTGTGTTGAGTGTGTGTAAATGAATTTCCAAAAAGGATTTCAAACTTTCTCATTTTGATGAAGATGGGTTTGATCAAAAAATGAGTTTTTAAAATCCTTTGTTGGTTTTATGTTTTGATTGATGAAATGAGTTAAGATATGAGTCTATTGCCTGATAAAGAAAGTGAGTTAGATTTGGTTAAGAAAATATTGGTTTTTCCCTCTTCTAGTTATTTGAGGATTTTACCTAAAAATCCTACCTAGATTCGTCACACGGATGGCCACACGACTATGTGTTGACCCGTGTGACAAGCTCATTTCTTCTGGATAAAATTCCCTTTGTCACACGGGTTGCCACATGACCACGTGTTGACTCATGTGATAAGCTCAATTCATTCTGGATAAAGTTCCCTCTGTCACACGGGTGGTCACACGATCGTGTGATGGACTGTGTGACAAACTTCAGCATGTTTCTATTTCAATAATTGGCATGCTAATTTGATATATGTACATGACCAATGTGGATTACAATTGAAAGGAATTGGACATTTGTCCAAGGCCTAATCGGCCCCAATGGTGAAAGTATGTGCATTGATTATTGAATTATTGATTCTATTAATATGTGATGTCTTGATGAGTAAGAGTGATAGTATATGATTGTATGTTAAGTATAGATCTAGAAGTATGGGAGTTAGAATCTAATGTGGTTCAATAGATAAGTTGGGAATGATGATCTAAATTATGATTAATTGGAATGGTTCTTGTAGAACCTAAAGAAAAAGTACAAGAGCAACCGGACGATCATCATTTCTGCTTGAGCTAGTTAGGAGCAAAGGAGTCCTAAGGTGAGTACATGATAATCAATATGTTATGGGCGTTATCCCATCGTATAACCATTCATTCATTGTATCAATTTCATTACTTGATTGAATTTATATTCCATTGATATCTATTCTTGAACCCAAATATGTTAAAACATCCACTTCAGACCTTCGGTCTACTTTACATCAATATAAAGATAGTATATTAAAACCTTTACTCTTTGATGAGTACCATAGTTCATTTGAATCCTTAATGCTTTCAATTGTGAAAATGTGATAAATAATCTAAAGTAGAAGTCTCCATCTGATGTGGGATATACATCAGTCATGTGCACATGGTAAAGAAGGCCCGACGGATAAGGATAGTGTATCCGCCTTAGCTGGGAAAGGTGGTCCTAGCCGAGAGACCTGATCAGTCTCTCGCTTGAATCATTGTGAGTGTTCAAGGAATTAGCATGACTTGATCTAAATGGTAATGAGAACACACTATTCTCGAATATATGTTTTCTGCTAAAGTACAATAAAGTAAATCGTATGTAATTGCTTTACTTTAAAGCCCAATCGTTGATATCATGAATGAACCCCATTGTGATTATTTCAGTCATCAAACTGTTCATATTGCCTAAAAGCATTAAGGCTATCTTATCCTTACATTCTACAATTGCATCTAGCCAGCATAACATGTTGATCTATTATGTATTCACTGAGATTTTTATCTCACTCTTTAGTGGTTTTATTTTTTTTTAGGTGCTATAGAGGCTGTGGCAAGGTAAAACTCAAGCTCAGTCTCTTTGCTTGGGGATTACTCTGTCCATATTCATTTTGTTCATTTTGTTATATCATAATGATTATATATCTCAAAGACATTAGTCTAGAGTTCCATGGTCATTGTGGTGATATAGTGATATGGATAGTTAATCAATTCTATAATATTTTTTTGGAACTGTAATCGTTATATTATATGTTACAGTTGTTAGTATATTTAACTAAACTATAATAGATAGTACATTTTGGTATGTATACACTAGTATGGTATACATTTGATGTATGGATGATATAGAGGTTGATCTTGTAGATGTGTATCAGGTTATGATTCTGGTATTGTTGATTGTATGATTAGTTATAGATCAGTATTGGGTTCTATGGGCTTAGGTGACCTTATGTCTCCCTAAGTCCTAGGACAGTCATGGCTCAAAGTTGGTAGTGACAAGGTTGTATAAGAGCATAACTTAAGTCTAATATAGACTTCATACATATAAGAGTCATAGAGTATAAGTTGAACCATGGAACATAGGATTCCTAAATGTCCTTGAGGTCCATCAATAAGTTAGTTCCGCGTAAACTCAATATATATGTATATTCCAATTAAATGATTATACATTTGATATATGTGATATTTATTGAGATTGCTAACCTTGTTGTATAGATGCCTTCTCAATGATAACGATATAGATCAGTGAGAGAGGGGGAGATATAAGATGTGGCGTCTATTGCTAGGCCTGAGCCTGTAGAGTCTGACCCTGAGAAAGACCTTGATCCGGTTTGGGTAGTTCGGATGAAGGCTAGATATGATGACATGGTGAGGGAGAATCGCCTTCTATGGTAGGAGATATTTGACCTTCGGAGAGAGATAAGGGAGATGCGTTGGGAAATGGCTAGGGTGATTCATGCTTATGAGCACTTAAGGGCTAGTTGGCTATGTCCCACCTTTCCGAGATTTGATGCCAGGTTTTCCTGAGCACATGTATGGCTTGTGGTAGACTCGATCACCCAGTTGAGAGATGCTCACTTAGGCGTCGTAGGGTGTCACCTGCCTTGTTATCTATCGGGCACAGGAGTGTTGGTCCTGTAGAGAGTGGAGCTGCTCATGAGGATGTGGATAGAGACATGGGGGGTGTTGACAGGGTTTAGTCACTGTAGTAGTGTTATATATATATATATATATATATATATATATATATATCACAAGGATTTATGCACAAAGAACGGGAAAACCCTTATGGGTTGTATCCGAAGACATAGAAAGAGATGTATATACATATATATGTACATTTACATATGTACATGTACATATATACATATGTATGTACATGTACATATATACATATGTACATGTACATATATACATATGTATGTACATATATATCTACATATACATATACATATACATATATATGTACATATATATGTATATGTACATATATATGTATATATATGTACATATATATGTATATGTACATATATATGTATATATATGTACATATATATGTATATATATATATATATATGTATATATATATACATATATATATTATGGGTGAAGATGTCCGATTTGTGATACAACGTGTCTGAATGTGAAAGGCCTTGTGCGGCCAGTATATAGTAAACATGGGACACGAGATTAATGCTTATGGGATCTAACAATATTTTGTACTAGCAAAAAGATGTAATGAAAAGTTATATGGCATATATAAAAGAAGTAGTTATATTATCTTATGATAGTGTTTTAAATACTTATGTGTGTTTATATATGATTTGAAAAGTGCATTAAATGCTGCAATTGTGATTAATTGAATGATGCTATGATTGTGTAAGAATGCATGTTTATCATGAAATAGTATAACATATGAATTACATTAAGATGATTATTGAATTTTGGCATTTATCTATGATAGTATGCCGTCTCGAAGAAAAGTGCGATCAGAGGGGCATGACTCCTCTAATAGTGATAGTATAGCACCGGATGTTGCTTCGGTAGCTGCCTCAATTCATGCATAATCTGAGGGATTATCTCGATCAAGACAACATGCTACTGATGATGTGGAATTTGAGGCTCCAGAGAATATGGAAGCAATGAGGTAAGAGATACGCGAGCTGACGCGCGAACTTGTAGATTTGAGGTGACATCAACAAGAGTTACCTCCATGTCTACCAAGGGTGCCACCTGTTCAGAGGCGTGATAAGGAGATTCCTCCTCTACTGCCTAGACCACCACGAAGAGTACAGAGAAGGAGAATGCTTCCCGATGAAAGAGTCACTGTGAATGACTTCAAGAAGATGAAACCTCCTGAGTTCAGGGGAGAAGGGGGTGAAGACCCGCAAGAGTTTCTAGATGAGTTAGATAAGGTCGTGCAAAGATTACCATGCTCTGATGAAAAGGTGATTGAGTTGGTCGGGATGCAACCCAAGAAAAAAACATGTGAATTGTTTCAAAGGAACATCGAAGACCAATTGTATGGGGACGAACCGTCGAGTTGGGCTGAGTTCAAACAAGAGATGTTTGATGAATTCCAGACAGAAGGGGAGAGACAAAACTGTGAACTTCAATTCGAGCAATTGAGTAGAAACCTAGTATGTCCGTGTCAGACTACGTTAAAGAATTTAAGAGACGCAGTAAATATGCTCCCCATATTTTGCCTACGGAAGCAAGTCGAATCGATAGGTTCGAAAGAGGTCTGATTGCTCCGCTTTACAATGTGCTTGTAGCCAAAGATTTTTTCCACTATGGCTAAGTTAATCGATAGAGCTAAGCTGATGGAAGCAAGACACAAAGCAGAGAAAGCTGAGAGAGCTAAAAGGGAGTAGAAGAAGAATAAGAATAGAGGCCAAGGTAGTCAACAATGAAGTGGAAGTACTCAGGTTAGGGAACTGAAAGGATTATTGGAACCGAACGCAGCGGAATCGATAGGCTTGTGAAAAATCAAACACTTTAAAATTTCACAACACCTATTGTTTGGTCCAATCAAACTTCCCAATCAATCTCCTAATTAATGTGTAAAACACATATGCTAGAAAAGAAAGAACAAGGGGTAATCAAATTACCTCTTGAAGCCA
>CATKHJ010946948.1:0-16785 GCA_949750685.1 Vernicia montana
TCTTTGGATTCATTCATAATATTCTTTTGTAAATGAATCCCATTGTGATATTATTGATTATTCTTTGGATTCATTCATAATATTCTTTTGTAAATGAATCCCATTGTGATATTATTGATTATTCTTTGGATTCATTCATAATAGTCTGTTGTAAATGAATCCCATTATGATAACTTGATTATCTAATTGTTCATAGTGCTTTAAAAGCTTTGAAGCTATTCTATTCGCATACTATATTTGAAATCTAGCCGGCATATCATATTGTCATCATGTATTCATTGAGATTTATATCTCACCCTTTTTAGTGGTTATTTTTCAGGTTTGCTAGAGGTTAAGCAAGGCAATTCTCAAGCTTCCATTCTCCACTTGGGGATTTCCTCTGCTATGTAAAGTTTATTGATTTCATGATTCTTAATGTAATTATAGTTAAAGAGTTAAGTCTAGAGTTCCATGGTCATTTTGATGAATAGACGTTTAGTCTGATATTCTGTATATTCTTTTGGGAATGTAATTGGATATTTTTATATTCAGACAATGTGAATTATATCATGATTGATGGTATACATGATGATATGTATGTATGTTATAGAATGATTAGTATGCGATTCAGGTTCTGATTTGGGAATCGTATAGTTATATGTTTCAATGTTATAGTTTGTATTGGGTTCTACGGGTTTTCGGTGGCCTTACGCCTACCCATGCCCTAGGAAGTCGGGTCGTGACACTATATATTTAGACCTCCCCCCCCCCAGCTCATTTTGGGCAACTTAGAGCTTGCTTGATCACCCCCCTGATCTCAAAGCAAACATCCCTTTAAGTTTGGTTCTAAAGGAACAATCATTCTAGTCTTAAAGTTTCTTTTTCTTTTATTTCTTGCTTTGCAAAGCAAGATTGGGTTGCGACTTCTCGAGTTGACCAATCAAGTCAAAAGTTTTTTGCTGTCCGAGGCAAGCTTTTCGCAGTCTGAAGTAAGCCACCACCTCACTGTCCGAGGCAAGTTTGCCGCCGACATAGATAAGTCTCCCTAATCCTAAGGTAAGTTTCTTGTACTTTTCTCTTTTTTTTTTTTTTTTTTTGTTCTTGTTCTGCTTGCTTTATTTTTTTCCCTTTAGGGATTCTTTACATGTTCCCTTCTCTTCTTCTTTCGTTATTTGTTTTTTAGGCATGTTAATTACAATCTGACTTAATTAACTTGATAATCAACTTGAATTGATCCATTTGTTTGTTAATCAGAACCTAATATAATTAACAAACTTGGTAAATAAATTTTGCTTGTTTAATCAATTAATCAACCCACCTTTTAATCAATGAACTCAAACATGATAAAAGGCTAAGACTAAGACTAACCCTTTCGTAAGAAGGGTAAACTACGCGGATTTTATTCTCATTCGAAGAGATACATAGGCATGCTTGTCTAAATATCAAATCCAATTAAAATAAACTTTCCTCCTCTTTCACCTTCTTCACATAGTTTATGTTTTGTATTTTCTTTTATTTCTCTGTTTTGTTACTTTTATTTGGTTTGGGGAATGTGTGACTTCCCTAGAATCCCATAAGGGCTAGATGAAGTATCCCTTAATTTGATTTGAATTTTTTAAATTTAATTATTTTTTCGCTTTCTTTATTTTTCCTTTTAATACTTTCTTTACTTTATTCTGTTTTTGAATAAATCATGCATTCGTTATATTGTACATAATTCATGAAATCAATTTTAAGTCACAACTTTATTAAATACCAAACCAATTAAAATGAACCGAAAATCTAGTCCCCGAATCCTCTTTGGTTTCAAAGCTAGTGATATTTTTCCTTTGGGATATTAAATGGAGTCATTAATGGGTTTTTACCTTATATTTTTCCAAATAAAAATAAAGTAAGGTGGCAACTCTAAAGAACTTTTCAAAATCAACCAATCTAAATCTGAGGGTTCTAACGTGAGTACAAACCCAAATGAACATTTCGATTCCGCCTAGTGGATCGGACCGGTGCTCGGGCAAGATCTCATAGGTATCAGAGCAAAAGATTAAATAAGATTAGAATAGACTGTATATGTGATAAGATATGACTAATATCATAGAGTTTAGAATCTTCCTCGATGTTAGCTAAAGTTGTCTTTTACACTAAAGTTGTGATATAGATATTATTGAATGAACGTGATATAAGTATGAATGAGATATAAGTGAGGTAGACACTGTAAATAGTATGATTGGTGTAAGAGTTAGATTTTTAATAAAGATGTGATCATGGAGTCCTAAGTACGGAACCAATTGATTATGATAAGTTATGAGATATGATAAATATAAGGAGAAAGACTCGTGATAAGATTAAGAGATTAGATTGTGTAATAGAGAATGTATAGATGTATATGATTGTAGCGAATAAGGCTTGTAAACGACTAATAAGTTTTGAAAATTTGAGAACGAATTTTCTAAAGGGGAGAAGAATATAACAACCCGACTTTCCATAATTTTTGAATTTCCATTTTTAATAACAAATAAGATTATTTATATTATATATTGATCTTTAAAATGATATATTTAAGGTAATGAGAATATTTTATGAAATTAAGTATTTAAAATTTTGATTTGTTATAATGTATTTTTAATTAAGAAAATAAGTATTAAGATTTTAATAAAAATATATTATGAGTAAATAAATTTATTTTAAAAAAATAGAAATATAATTGTGTTGTTTTACATTTACATAAACATATATACTGCTCTAGGGCATATACTCTAACATAAAATTCCTTCATTACGAAATCCCAATCTTAGCTAGAGTCATGGATTTGTCAAACTCTAATATGCTTCGATCATATGTCAAACCAAAACTTAAATAATTAATTTCATAAAATCTTTTTATTAAAATTTCTAATACACAATTTCTTAATTAAAAATATATTATAACAAAACCAAAATTTTAAATACTTAATTTCATAAAATATTCTCATTACTTTAAATATACCATTTTAAATATCAATATAAAATATAAATAATTGTATTTTCTTATTAAAATAGAATTTAAAAATTATCAAAAAGTCGGGTTGTTACAAGAAGTGTGAACAATAGTGTGAACTGACAAGTCACGACCGTGACTTAAAAGTCACGCCCGTGACTTGTGTCAAAGGCAAAAAAGAGAAATCGCTTATATAAAGAAATCTAAGCCCAAATTCATTTCATTTACGCTATTTTTTGATATTCTAACCCTATTCCCTCTAGAGAAACACCAAACCATCAATTATAAGTGCTAAGGAGCTTTATTTATTACTTATTCTTCATCATTTAAAGATCCAGGGTTACAAGAGCTCGAGGTTCTTCATCCATTGTTGAAGCATTTGAGAAGAGGTAAGCTAGGGTTGGGTTTTCTTCCATTTTCCATACATAAGTCTTAATATTTGGTAAGATTAGGATGAGATTATGTGTATAGAGATTTGAGAGCATTAATTGATACATTGGCTATTATATGTGTTTATGTGTATATAGCTCCACCTAAGAGACATCATGAAGAAGGAGATTGTTCTGATGAGCCTTATTGCTTGATGTGATAGAGGATTTTCTAAGAGATTTTAGAGATTCTTTTTGGTTGAGATGAGTAGAAAATATATTATTATAATTGCATTTGTTTTCCTAAGGCTTAATGCCTATTTTATTGTTAAACCTCCATGAGAATGAGAATTGTATAAGCCATTGAACCATGAGAATCCATGTGAATCCCATAAGTTTATTGTTGTTAAATATTACACCTTCATTTGATAAATGCTAAACCTTTATGAGTATGAGAACCATGTGAATTTCATATGATTACTTTTATGAGAATGTGAACTATGAGTCTTAAAGTAGAAATCCCCTAACTGATGTGGGTTAATCATCAGACATTATGCACATTGTAACCTAATGGATAAGGTATAATATCATACCCTTATCTAGGAAGGGTAAATTGTCCTAGACATGAAGTATTATCCACTTCATGAAACCATGAGGAGGGTATGCATAATAACAAGTCTCTACCCTATATTTCTTTAAAGAGGTCGGTCTTTTAGTGATCGCTCCTATCATAATGGAGGTCGATCCCTTAGTGATCACTCCTAAGAAGGTCTGTCCCCTAGTGATCGGTCCTAGAGTCAAAAGACTCCTAAATTGATTAATTTCTGCTAAATTACTATGAGTTAACCAATGAACCTATTCATTGTTATAATTGTTATTTGATCCTTGTAAGACATGAGAACCTAATTGTTAAATTGTATATCAATTGATGAGTTATGAGCCCTACCATCCTTGTGAACTAGCTTTGAATCACCAAGCCTCACAAGTATGGTAGTATATTTTTTACTCATTACTTTATCTCATTAGTGATTCCATTTTTTAGGAGATTAGAAGTTTATCAGCTCAGTTCTTCAAGCATTCTTCATCCTAAAGAACCATTTTGATCAATGTAATTTCTCCTTATTATTGTATTTGTAATTGAAGTATATTGTAGTGCTCCATGAGTGTAGAGAGAGATGTTCTTTTGGCCTTAATGGCAATTACATGGATGATGTTCTATATCTTATTTTATGAGAATCCATAGAATTATATGAGTATTATGAGACTTATAAGTATTAGCTTGTGTATGTGGTGAAATGGATTGATGTATCTGTAATTAGGTTACGATCTTGGGATAAGCTTGTATGCTAGTTGTTATAATGCTATTTGGATTATAAGATGAGAAAGGTTCTATGGGTTTTCGGTGACCCTTATGCCTACTTATGTCTTAAGACCGTCACAGTTGCGAAGTTGGGTTGTGAAAAAGTTGGTATCAGAGTATAAGGTTTAAGTCTAGTTTCGACTATAAGAGATTTAGGTTATGTGAGCACCATGGAGCATAGGAAATTTTTCTCTGTGATTTGAAGTCATCATTCATGTATAGATCTGCTATGTGTTAAATCTTTTGTTATATGTTTATCTTAGAAGATGTGTACCGCTAGCAAATATGGGGGCACCAGATGTGGCATCAGATGTCGCTTCCATTCATAAGGAACTACTTGAGCAACCTAGAGTTAGATGCCGGGTTCAAGCGAAGGAAGTTAATGTTCGACCAAGAGTTGATGATGGTGATTTAAGGAGTGAGAATGAAGAACTACGCTGAGAATTAATGGAATTGAGAAGACTAAGGCAACAAGATGCTAATGTAGCAGTACCACCTTCTCCTTCACTGGTACAAGAGAGAGTGCCACCACTACCAGTTCCTGCGAATGCTTTTGTTCCTAGATATGTAGCTAGGAGAGTAATTGATGATGGTGGGGGTGAACATGTAGAGTTTCTTAAAGATGGGACTCCTGGAATTTCGTGGAGAACATGGGGAATAGCCATATAGGTTTCTTAATGGCATTGAAAAAGTGGTAAGGCGATTGCCATGTTTTAATATAAGGGCAATCGAGCTAGTGGGGCTTTTACTGAAAGACAATGCATGGGATTGGTTTCAGCAGAATGTGGAAGACAAGTTGTATGAGGAGATTCCTCCAATGTGGGAACAATTCAAGCAGACTATGATAAATGAATTCCTAGGGGAAGGAGAAAGAGAAAACATAATTGCTCAGTTTGAGAGACTAAAATAGCATGGCATAATGGTATCTGAATATGCCAAGGAGTTTCAACGATTGAGCAAGTATGCCCATGATGTAGTTCCTGCAGAAGCAACTAAGATCAGGAGGTTTCAGAGGGGTTTGATTGCGCCTTTGCATAATGCCTTATGTGCCATTGAGTTTTCTTCCTTGTCCAAGTTGATTGATAAGTCAAAACAAATGGAATCTATGAGCAAGGAAGATAGAGCAAAGAGGGATAAGAGGAACAAGAATAAACCTAAGGGTTTTGATAACAAGAGTAGAGGTGGAGGGAGTAGTTCCCATGTGAAGATAGTTGAACTTGTTATTTCTACTGTGGTTCAGAGTAAGTACAAGAGAGGTAGTCAAAGTATGGGAAAAACTAGAGGAGTATCAATGGCTTACGGTCTAGCCACCAGCTCTGCACCAAGACTTAAGCAGTAGAGTTATAGCCGTCCTACTTGTGCTACTTGTGGCCGAAGACATGAAAGGGCATGCAGACTGGCTACAGGTTCTTACTTAATGTGTGGTCAGAAGGGGCACTTTATCAAGAATTATCCACTGTGGAGAAATCAACAGAATGCACCTGCTACTTCCCAGCCTACAGTACAGATGGCTAGGCCTGATACTAGGAGTTCAGGAGATAGAGGGAGAAGACAAGGCCAAGCACCCGGAACCAATCAAGCTTTAGAAGGGAGAGGTAGAGGCAGAGTATTTACCCTTAATTAGCAAGAGGCCCGTGTTTCCAGCACTACAGTGACATATATTCTTACTATACAAGATGTGTCAGCTAGAGTTTTATTTGATTTGGGGGCTACACATTCATTTGTTTCACCATGTTTTGCTATGAGATTGGGGAAGGGTAGAGAAATCATGAGTATTCCCTTAGAAGTGTCCACACCTTTAGGGAAAATAATAGAAGTGAAACATGTGTATCATTCTTGCATAATGGGGATTGATGAGAGAAAGCTTCCAGTGGACTTGATTGACTTAGAGGTACTAGAGTTTGATGTGATTCTTGGCATGGATTGGTTGTCCAAGTACCAAGTATATATAGATTATCGTGAGAAAAGGATAGAGTTCAAGCCACGAGATGAGCATGGGTTTATGTTCTAAGGGGATATAAGTGATGTACCTTCCAATTTCATGTCGTCCATTAGAGCGAGAAGACTTTTAAGGAAGAAGTGTTAAGGATATTTGGCACATGTGGTTGATACAAGGGAGACTTCTAATGAGATGCAACAAATACCAATAGTTAGTGAGTTTCCAAATCTATTTCCAGAAGAGTTTCCAGAGTTGCCACCAAAAAGGGAGATTGAGTTCAATATCTAGCTTCTTCTTGGTACGCAAATAATATCCATTTCTCCTTACAGAATGGCATTTTTGGAGTTGAAGGAATTGAAAGTACAGTTGCAAGACTTGTTGGATGGTTCATGAGACCAAGCAGTTCACCATAGGGTTCTCTAGTCCTCTTTGTGAAGAAGAAGGATGGATCTCTTAGGCTTTACATCGACTATAGGGCAGTTGAACAAGGTGACTATCAAGAACAAGTATTCCTTACCAAGGATAGATAATTTGTTTGATCAATTACAAGGAGCAAGTCACTTCTCCAAGATTGATCTCAGATCGGACTATCATCAGCTCATAATCAAGAATGATGATGTGTGTAAGACTCCCTTTAGAGCTAGATATGCTCACTACAAGTTCACGGTGTTACTATTTGATTTGAAAAATGCTTTAGGGGCATTTATGGACTTGATGAATCAGGTGTTCAAGCCATATTTGGATAAGTTTGTCATTGTTTTCATTGATGACATCTTTATCTACTCCAAGAGTAAGGAAGAGCATAAGGAACACATGAGAGTGGTATTGCAGATCTTGGGAGGCATTAATTATATGCCAAACTATCAAAGTGTGAATTTTGGCTTAATCATGTGTGCTTCTTAGGACATGTGGTTAGTAAAGATGGCATTCAAATGGATTCTAAGAAGATTGAGGCAGTGTTGAGTTGGCCTAGACCCACAAATGTGACAGAAGTGCATAGTTCTCTTGGCTTAGCAAGTTATTATAGGAGATTTGTCAAGGATTTCTCCAAGATAGCTTCGCCATTAACAAGTTAACTAGAAAGAAGTTGAAATTCCTATGGAATGATAAGTGTGAAAAGAGTTTTCAGAAACCCAAAACTTGTCTCACTACAGCTCCAGTACTTGCATTACTAGAAGGATCAAGTGGATTTGCAATATACTGTGATGCTTCAAGAGTGGGACTTGGATGTGTTCTTCTGCAACATGGGAAGGTGATTGCATACGCATCAAGACAATTGAAGAAGCATGAGATGAATTACCCCACACATGATCTAGAAATGGAAACTATTATCTTTGCTCTCAAGATATGGAGGCATTATCTCAATGGTGAGAAGTATGAAATCTATACCGATCATAAGAGTCTCCAGTACATCTTACAGCAAAAGGAATTTGAATCTAAGGCAGAGGAGATAGGTAGAGCTACTCAAGGATTCTGATTGTCAAATCCCTTATCATCCCGGTAAAGCTAATGTGGTAGTGGATACTTTGAGTAGAAAATCTATGGGGAGTTTAGCCTATATTGTAGTTAGCAAGAGGCCTTTGATAAAAGAGTTGAAGGAATTGTTCAAAAAATAGTTGTAATTTGAGTTTTCTGAATCTCAAGTATTGATTGCTCACTTTCAATTAAAGCCTAAGTTGATTGATGAGATTAAGGCATTGCAAGATGAATATCCTTCACTTGTCAGGTTAAAGAGAGAAGTTTAGGTGGGTCAAACATCAGTGTTTGAGTTGAGAGATGATGTGTTGATGCATGGAAAGAGGTTCTTTGTATTAAATGTGAATGGTCTTAGAGAGAATATCATGAAAGAGATCCATCATGCACCTTACAGTATTCATCCAGGCACAATTAAGATGTATCAAGACCTTAAGAGTTACTATTAGTGGCTAGGGATGAAGAAGGATGTGGCTAAGTTTGTGTCTTCATACTTGACGTGTCAACAAGTCGAATTTGAACACCAAAAACATTCCAACCTATTATAAGAGATCAAACTACCCAAATGTAAGTGGGAGCGCATCACGATGGACTTGTGGTAGGGTTGCCGAAGAATTTTAGAGGCTATGACTTTATATGGGTGATAGTTAACAGATTGACCAAGTCAGCTCATTTCCTAGAAGTCAAGACAACCTACACAGTAGCCCAATATGCACAGTTGTATTTGAACAAGATTGTGAGCCTTCATAGTGTACTAGTATCCATCATATCAGATAGAGGTACTTAATTCACATCTAAATTTTGGCATAAGTTGCAAGAAGCATTTTGTACTAAATTAGACTTCAGCATTGCTTTCCATCCACAGAACGATAGGCAATCAGAAAGAACCATACAGACTTTAGAGGATATTCTCATAATGTGTGTGTTAGACTTTGGTGGGAGTTGGGATAAGTACTTACCCTTGATAGAGTTTGCATACAACAACAGTTATCACTCCACCATTAGTATGGCACCATATGAGACATTATATGATAGAAAGTGCAGATCACCGGTATGTTGGATGGAAGTTAGAGACAAGCATATCGAAGGGCCTGATTTGATCAAGGAATCAATGGAGAAAGTGCCAATTATATGAGAAAGATTGAAGACTGCCTTCAGTAGGCATAAGAGCTATGCGGATGTAAAGAGAAAGGATATCCACTTTTCCATAGGAGACCATGTGTTCCTTAAGGTTTCTCCTATGAAAGATGTGATGAGATTTGGTAAGAAAGGCAAACTTTTACTGAGATTTGTTAGACTATTCGAGGTGTTGGAAAGAGTTGGTAATGTATCTTATAGGCTAGATCTTCCACTAAGTTTGGGTTATGTGCATCCGGTTTTTCATATATCTATGTTGAGAAAGTATGTGTCGAATCCATCACACGTGTTACAACCACAAGTTATTGAGGTATATGAGAACTTGGCTTATGAAGAGATTCCAATTGCAATCATTAATCGTCAAATGAAGAAGTTAAGGAATAAAAAGATAGTTATGGTAAAAGTGCAGTGGAAAAAACATAATGTAGAGGAGTGTACTTGAGAAAGTGAACAAGCGATGTTACATAAGTATCCATATCTATTTCATGTGTAATTCAAGTAATCTATATGTGCTTGTAAAATTTGAGGATAAATTTTTATAAGGAGGAGAGAATGTAATACCCAAAGTTCATATGTGCTTCCTAATCAATATGTAAATGAGCTAAGAGTTGTGCATTATATGTATGTGCATGAGTTATAAGATTGATTTCATGTGTATATAAGTATTTATGTGTTGCGAGTTGCATATTAAGTGTATATGTGGGCTATGTATTGAGATTTGGATTTAAGACTTGTGTTTTCCCCAAATTCTACTGCTGGATGAAAGTGGTGAAGTGTGAGTTCACAGCGGTCACTAAATGATTTGATTTCAGACTATCGCCTCTGGATGAAATTCACGGCCGTGAGTTTCAAATTCACGGTAGTGAATTTTGAAGTCCCAGCGGTGAATTTCAAAGTCGTGGCAGTGAAGAAGCGTGAACAGTAATGTGAATTGACAAGCCCATGATTCGTGTCGGGATCAGAAAAGGGAAATCACTGATATAAAGAAATCTAAGTCCAAATTCATTTCATTTACGCCATTTTCTAAGAATCTAACCCTATTCTCTCTAGAGAAACACTAAACCCATCAATCATAAGTGCTAAGGAGCTTCGTTTATTGCTTATTCTTCATCATTTAAATATCTATGGTTACAATAGCTCTTTGTTCTTCATCCATTGTTGAAGCATTTGAGAAAATGTAAGCTAGGGTTGGGTTTTCTTCCATTTTCCATGCATGAGTCTTAATATTTGGTAGGATTAGGATGAGATTATGTGTATAATGTATGTGTATAGAGATTTGAGAGCATTAATTGATATATTAGCTATTATATGTGTTTATGTGTATATAGCTCCACTTAGGAGACATCATGAAGAAGGAGATTGTTGTGATGAGCTCTATTGGTTGATGTGATAGAGGATTTTCTAAGAGATTATAGAGGATTCTTTTTGGCTAAGGTGAGTAGAAAATATACTACTATAGTTGTGTTTATTTTTCTAAGGCTTAAAGCCTATTTTATTGTTAAACCACAATGAGAATGAGAATTGTATGAGCCATTGAACCATGAAAATCCATGTGAATCCCATAAGTTTATTATTGTTAAATATTACACCTTTATTTGATAAATGCTAAACCTTTATGAGTATGAGAATCATGTGAATTCCATATGATTACATTTATGAGAATGTGAGCTATGAGTCTTAAAGTAGAAATCCCCTGACTAATGTGGGTTAGTCATCATACATTGTGCACATTGGAACTTAATGGATAAGGTATAACATCCTACCCTTATCTAGGAAAGGTAAGTTGTCTTAAACATGAAGTTTGATCCACTTCTTGAAACCATGAGGAGGGTATGCATAATAACAAGCCTCTACCCTATATTTCTTTAAGAAGGTCGGTCCTTTAGTAATCGCTCCTATCATAATGGAGGTCAGTCCCCTAGTGATCGCTCTTAGAGTCAAAAGACTCCTAAATTGATTGATTTCTTCTAAATTGCTATGAGTTAACCAGTGAACGTATTCATTGTTATAATTGTTATTTGATATTTATGAGACATGAGAACCTAATTATTAAATTGTATATTAATTGATGAGTTATGAGCCTTACCATCCTTGTGAATTAGCCTTGAATCACCAAGCCTCACAAGTATGGTAGTATATTATTTACTCACTACTTTATCTCATTAGTGATTCTATTTTTAGGATATTAGAAGTTTATCAGCTCGGTTCTTCAAGCATTCTTTATCCTAAAGAATCATTTTGATAAATGTAATTTCTCCTTATTATTGTATTTTTAATTGAAGTATATTGTAGTGCTTTATGAGTATAGAGAGAGATATTCTTTTGGCTTTAATGGCAATTACATGGATGATATTATATGTATTGTTTTATGAGAATCCATGGAATGATATGAGTATTATGAGACTTATAAGTATTAGCATGTGTATGTGGTGAAATGGATTGATGTATGTGTAATCAAGTTCTAATCTTGGGATAAGCTTGTATGTTAGTTGTTATAATGCTATTTGCATTGTATGATGAGAAGGGTTCTACGGATTTTCGGCGGCTTTATGCTTACTCATGCCCTAGGATCATCATCGTTGCAAAGTTGGGTTATGACATTGGAGTTGTCTATATTCTAATGTACTTTATCTATTGTCCAGTTTATGCGTTTCAGGCGTCCTCCTAGCCATCAGACAACAGATGCTCCAAGGATAGCTAGTTTGGTTTTCGTCAAGTTTGTGAGTGATACTTTCTATTATGTTTTCTTGCTTATCATGCATTGCATTTACTGTATGTCTATATATATGTATATATAATTTATGCACTATGAATGCATAAAGATATCCTAGAATCTGAATGTGAATGTCGCATTAAGATTATGTTACATATTACCTATGGATGTTTGGATGAGATTATGATGACGTAAGACCACATAGGTTTCTGATTTTGATTAAGGGTATGTTGTGATGATTGATATATGATTATGATGATGATGTTACAGGGATCGCCTAGCTTGAGCTGGTCTCATCGTGGCTCCTAGACATGGACAAGAGAGTATAGGGATGTCTTATTAGAGTTGGACTCACTGTGGCCCCGTAGTTTTGAAATAAGAGAGCCAAGGTAAGGGGTCGACTCCCTAAATTAGGGTTAAGTGTAGTTCATATTGACTAATTCCCTACTTGAATGATTATATGATTGATTGTCTGTTTGGCATAATGCATGAGCATTTCTTTATATAGAATGATTATAGGACACTAGGCTTGTATATTGGTTAGTATCATTCATTGAGTTGAAGCGCTCACCCCTGTCTCCCTATTTTTCCAAGTTGCAAGTTGAGCTTCAGAAGTAACTTTAATTAAGTTGTTCCTGCCATTCATCCTCCGGCAGTGAAATTATTTTATAATATTATTTTTCGATTATGTAATTATATTAAAATTGATCTGTATTATAAATTCTAAAACTCCGTATTATTATTTCCATTAATTGCAATTTTGTTCAGTATGATCAATTGTATGATTTTGTATTTGTATGATGAGTTTAGAGGATAACTGAGCTTCCTTATTATGGTTGACGTGTGTGAACACATGTTTTAGCACCCTCTAACCATCATCAGGCCTTGGTATGCTTAGACACAGAAAATGGGACCTCAAAGAATCCAAATGGGCCAAAATCGAACCAAAAACCAGAAGCCCTACGGAACAGCCTCCAGGGCTGCCGCAGGTGCCTATGCGGTAACCGTAGGGCCACCTGTAGTTTCGCAGGTGTGACTTGTGGCAGCTATAGGCTGCTCCGACAACAGTCTTCATTTTTTTTTTTTTTTTGCTCAAATCCTTTTTTTTCCTCTTTTTCTTTTTGTGTTGTATCATAATCCCACATTGGAAGTTTATAACTTTTCTCCTCACTCCATAGCCTATATAAACAAGCCCCCCACCTCATTCCAACTCATTCCTTGGTTATTAGTTGACAGCTGTCCTCTCAACCTTCTAATATTCTCTCTATTTTCTTTATAAAGGTCTCCTAGGGCTAATTCCTCCTTGATTTTAGTCTTCCTAATTTAGTCATCTTTGGATTAAATAAGGTTTTTAAGTTGCTTTTTAGTTTAAATATTTTTAATAATTTACTTTGCTTAATTAAATAACCTTTGCAAGAAGAGTAAGTAATTTCTCTTTAATTTGACTTGGTTTCAAGATTTGAATATAATTCCATACTTTTGCATTTTTGGAAAAGTGGAACTCAGATCTGATAAACCACTTCATAGTCCATACATTCCTAAGCGAAGAAAATGCAAGGAAAAACACCTTCTCTTTCTTCCACACTTTATCTTTCTTTAAAATCCTCAAAACATAATAAAATAAGGATAAAATAAACAAAACCTCCATTGCAAAATGGAAGAATTGCATGTGTTTTGATTCCCATTCGAAGGGATACAGAGACACACTTGTTCCAAGTGGAAAATACAAAATTAAATAAACAACTTTTTTTTTATCACTTTCTTATTTTGGGAAATGTGTGATATTCCTAATACCCATAAGAGCTATAGGAGATATCCCCTATTTATTTACTTTTTATTGTAGTTTTTATTATTTTGTTAATTTATTTCTATTCATTATATTTATATATCTTGTCATTCATCTTTATAATTATCATTTCATTTTATATTTGTCATCTTATTATTGTTCATGAAATCATTTTCATTAAGTTATTTTTATATCATTAAGTCAAACTAATCATTTTTAAAATAAACCAAAAACCTAGTCTCCGAATCCTCCTTGGTTTCAAAGACTAGTGCATTTTCCAAAAGATAAATTAAATGGAGTCAATCAAATTGGGTTTTCCCTTAACTTTTTCCAAAATAAATTAAGGTGGCGACTCCCCAAAATCATTTTCCAATTTAAAAAGCTAATTTGCCAAACCATTTCAATCGTGAGACTTAGTACAAAAGAGCATTCCAATTCCTAGCGGACCGGACTGGTGTTCGGGCGAGGCCTCATAGTTGGCGACTCCACTGAGGAGTACCTTCTTTTTTTAAAAAAGAAATTAAGAGGACTACTAATTGGTTTTATTCATAACAAAAATGAAAATTAGAGTTTGGCTTTCTAATATAATTATAGCTTTTTCATGCATCACTTGCATAGGCTCCTTGCCTCTAAACTTAGTCTTTAGAAAAACAATGGATAGCAACTGTAACATCGAGTGGGTAACCCACCTTGAGTCTATTCGCCGATAGCGAAAGCATCTACCCCGCAAAGAATCCTTTGATCATTTCAAAGATGTAACGGTCAGTTCATACTGTTGGACCTACATGAGGCTCTTTGACTCACATACGGTTAGGTATATCACTGCCCTAGTGTGACGGGTACTCTATATCAAGCCACCCTTACCCTTTCATGTAATGGACCTAGAACTTAGGCCTTAAGATTTATGTACCTAATGAATAAAGCCTTGGTTTGATTCATCATAAACCATTTTTTATACATGCATACATGCATATCACACATACATGTCCTTACATGTCCCTACATAAGACCTAGAACCTTAAGTCAAGTGGATAGTCAAAACTTTGGACATTTTACCTAAGTGGACCTATAAAACCCATAATTATTCCTCATTAACTATTAACCAAATCATCCATAAAGCCCAAAACCATTTTGGCCCATGATTCTTTACCATTAAGGTTCAAAGTCCAAAACCATTTGGCCCAAAGTACCTTAGGTAGTCCTTTTAAAGCCCAAAACCATTTGGCTAAAAATACCTTAAGGAATCCTTTTCCCTCAAAAATTGCATGACAACCCATGTCTTTATCATCTTTTGTTTTCCCAAAAGCTTACCTTGTTTCTTTTTTCTGCTTTCAAAGGTACCGATGACCGAACTACTTGACATGGAATCTATGAACACATTTGTCACGACCTAACTCAAGAGTCACGACTGTCCTAGGGTATGGGTAACCGTTATGGCACCGAACACCCATAGAACACACTTACTATAACTATTCTAATGGAAATCCAACTGAGTGCTTGCTACACATAAAACACATCCCAAGATACGTAACCTACAATAAAACTAACACTTCAAGTAACAATTCCTTATACCCTCAACTTCATTTACAATGCCACATTTCTTATATAATTACCAACCACAACATGATATATATATATACTCATATTTAGTACTTTTAACTGTTAAGAATACACTTAATATTATACATGTAATCACAACTCAAATACCTGAAAACTATCACCAAAATAACCATGGAGCTCTAGACTGATCTTCAAGTTACATAGCCATTTGAGTAAAAATGAACAAAATAAAATATTTCGGTAGCTTAGCATTTTTCAAGTGAAGAATGAACTTGAGAATTACCTTACTCATCTCTGCTAATCACCTGAAAAGTATAAACAATCGCGGAGTGAGAAAATTCTCAATGAGCAAATAATTTACTACTATGATATGCAAGTAGAAAGTAAACAATAATAGGTATCGATATTAGGTAATCTCATTTTGAAATGGTATTTACGAATCTTATATTTTTAGCAGAAATCAAATAATTTAGAAGCGGAGTGTTTCCCACATATTCACATATAGAAATGGAGTAGCGGTGTGTGCCTTGCTTACCCCCACATATAGAAAATTGGAGCAGAGACTAGGTTACTGTAATACCCGAGGTTTCCATAGCCTATTAGGGTTATGAAAATGATATCGAATATAAATTCTATAGATAGTGCATTATAGAATTGGTAATGGGAACATAATGAAACTTTGTATGCAATGTATATTAAATGCACGGATTAAGTATTTTATTGTTTGTATGTATTTTTATGTGTTTAATTAAATTGAAAAGAGCAATGTATCTATTGTTATAGAGTATATGATGATATGGGAAAGTGGAAATTAAAATGCTAATGAAAAAGGAACGAAAAGAAGTTATGGAAAATTTTACGATCGGGAAATGGTTCGGTTGGGCTTTCAATTGAGCTTTTGGATTTTCATGCCCAATCCAATGCAATGACCGGCCCATTAGTGTATGGAATATATAGAATTTTATTTTTATTAAGTTAAGATATGATAATAAGAAGAAAAGGTGGTGGAAATTTTGATTTTGGCTAATAAGACTCTAAAGTTGACTAAAGGTCAACTTACTTAAGCTATTAGAACTCTTCTCTTCTTCATATCAAGACCAAGTTCATTCTTTTGTCTTATTCACCATTATCATCTTGCATAGTCACCATAACACCTAAGGAATATCAATACCATTGGTGTTAATGAAATCATGATCATTTAACTAAATTCCATCTTAGCCATTTGATTGTTGAAGTTGAAATCACCACCATTCAAGTTAATAACATATAAGCCAAAATTTTGTATCTTCCTTTCACTTTGTGTCGTGCCCATCAAAGAGGAAAAAGAAAATCCAAAACTCTCCCAAAAACCAAAATAGCTATCAACTTGTTCATAGTTCCAAAGTTAGCAATTTAATTGCCTAAGGTAAAAAGTTAGTGCTTTATGATTCTTTTTATGGTTACAAGTATGGATTTGATGTGTGATGGTAGTTATTTCTTTTTCTTTTCATTTCTATG
>CATKHJ010946998.1:0-13387 GCA_949750685.1 Vernicia montana
TGCAACTAAATAAAATAGGTTAATTATTGAAAAATAATTGGTATAGTTATTTTTAATAAATGAAAATATTTTATTAAAATTTCTAATTTTAATATTTTATATATTATTTATATTTTTAATTTAATTTTGTTTTAACTCGATAGTTGTTGTTATATACTAATAGGGGTAGGTAAGAGTCAGGCATCCCACGAGCCATTCCAGCTGGCTCAAGCTTGGCCTTAACATATTTGGAGGTAAAATAATTTGTTTATTTTTTAATTAATGTAATAAGTAATCATTAATAGCACTTCATTTTTCACATACTCTTTCTTTTTTTCACTTATCATTTTAAGTGATTTTTAATTTAATTGAGACTTTAAAATAAATATTATCAAATAATTTCAAATAATTAAAATGTTAAAAATTATAATTTTAAATATTGAAAGGTGTTATCAAACACCATGCATAGAGAAAAATCTTCCTCTAAAAAAAAAAAAAAATCCTCATTATCCCAAAGTTTGACCTTATTATATTATACAATTGTCAGTTGGCCACTAACCAATAACTATAGTTAGCTTGCAATTGAAATAATAATAATAATAATATATGGGAAATAGTAAATAATGTTTATGGTAAAATTGGTCTCATATTTGATTTTTCAATTCATGTGCTACCAACTATCCATTCAATGTGTGAAAAAATAAAAATTTGAGGGTTTGATGTAGACAAATAAATTTTTAGGGGCTCAATAGATAAATCTATAAAAGTTTAAGTGCCTCGAGATGTGTTTTGCATACTTATAAAAGTCATTACACGCTTTTGACTCAATTTCGCTAATAACCATCAAAAAGTCCTTCAATGTGTTAAAAAAATAAAAGTTTGAAGGGTTCAATGTGGACAAATAAATCTTTAGAGGCTTAATAGATAAATCTGCGAAAGTTATTAACTTAAAACTAAACAAGAACCCATATATATGGAAAAACAACAGATTTCTTAACAAAATAGATAAGCTCTAAAAGGGATAGAAATAAGCAAGTGCAATAAAGAAATCAAAAATATATTTGATGTGAGTCAAAGAGATGCTGAACTCACACTATTGTAATTCAAACTGGTTGAATCTGTAAAACAAAATGTTAGAGAAGTTAGGCGAACTGTCGGAGCGAACTCTCCAATGCTTAAATCAATAAGTAATTATCTTTTAAGGAAATGAAAAGTTTCTTAATGTTTAGAATACGTAACATGTAACATGAAGCATCTAAAGGCCTTTATAAGAGACTGTCTCGAGGAACAAATCCCTAAAAAATAGGATTACTAAGTGTATAAATAGTGGGATAATGGTCTCCTATTTTTTAAGAGGTGGAAAACATGGTAGGAGACAACTGAAGTCACAGATCATCATTAGCTATATGTAAAATTTTTGGTAGGTTGGTAGAGTTTATATTTTCTTAACTTAGACTCATACCATAATTATATGTATTATCATATCTGGATTAATATGTTAAACGAATTTACTAATTAATAGATATACTACCATAGAATTACAAAATATTACTGTTATTGAATGGCCTATTAGTTTAAAATATTTTGCTCAAAAAAACGACATTGTTAGGTCTTTCAAAAAGACCACTACCAATTGAAAAGAAAGACATTGTTTTGGGAATTATGGAAGCCGAGTCTGAAAGTGCTGCTGTCAATTACGAGCTGGCCCGATCAACAAGAAAAGTCAAAAATCGCGATTTTGAACAGGAAAATAGAAACTCAGATGAAGATCCAATGATTGAGGAATTGAAAGATGTGCAGCACAGCAACAAACTATCGTTTCGAGACAAACTTTTGGAAAGGAATAGGGCTGAGTTTAAACCTCACGGGGCCTCAATAAACAAACTTTCACAGATTTGTCTAGTGAGTTCTTGAAAATTTATTTATCCACATCGAGTCCTCAAATTTTTAAAATTTTCATATTTAATGACTTTTTTTTTTTTAATGGTTATTAGTAAGATTGAGTCAAATGCGAGTTAAAAGCACGTAATGACTCTTATAAATAAGTAAAACGGATCTTGAGATCACTAAACTTTCATATATTTATCTATTAAGCCTCATAAAGATCTATTTGTCCATATCAAACTTTCAAATTTTCATTTTTTCACGCGTTGAAAGGTGTTATCTCAATAGTTCTTAGACTACTATATTAAATAAACAAGAGTTAAATATATTTGTCTACAACTAAAATATTATATTGATATTATGATTTTAAAATTGCATTGCCTAAATAAATTTAGTGCAACTAAATAAAATAGGTTAATTATTGAAAAATAATTGGTATAGTTATTTTTAATAAAGGAAAATATTTTATTAAAATTTATAATTTTAATATTTTATATAATATTTATATTTTTAATTTAATTTAATTTTGTTTTTAACTCGATAGCTATTGTTATATACTAATAGGGGTAGGTAAGAGTCAGGCATCCCACGAGCCATTTCAGCCGGCTCAAGTTTGGCCTTAACATATTTGGAGGTAAAATAATAATTTGTTTACTTTTTAATTAATGTAATAAGTAATAATTAATAGCCTTTGGGCAAAAAAAAAGTAATAATTAATAACACTTTATTTTTCACATTTTTTTTTCACTTATCATTTTAAGTGATTTTTACTTTAATTGAGACTTTAAAATAAATATTATCAAATAATTTCAAACAATTAAAATTCTGAAAATTATAATTTTAAATATTGAAATGTGTTATCAAACACCATGAGAAAAAATTTTCTTTAAAAAAAAAAGGGAAAAATCCTCATTATCCCTGAGTTTGACCTTATTATATTATACAATTGTCAGTTGGCCACTAACCAATAACTATAGTTAGCTTGCAATTAAAAAAAAATAATATATGGAAAATAGTAAATAATGTTTATGGTAAAATTGGTCTCATATTTGATTTTTCAATTCATGTGCTACCAAACCTATCCATTTAATGTGTGAAAAAATAAAAATTTGAGAGTTTGATATGGATAAAAAATTTTAGGAGCTCAATAGATAAATCTGTAAAAATTTAGAGGTCTTAAAATGCGTTTTGTTTACTTATAAGGATCATTACATGCTTTTGACTCAATCTTGCTAATAACCATAAAAAAAATCCTTCAATGTGTTAAAAAAAATAAAAATTTGAAAAGTTCGATGTGGATAAATAAATTTTTAGGGGTTTAATAAATAAATTTGTAAAAATTCAACGACATCAAGATGTATTTTACCTAGAGAGAGAGAAAGAGAGAGAGAGAGAGAGAGAGAGAGAGAGAGAGAGAGAGAGAGAGAGAGAGAGAGAGAGAGTGTATATTTTTATAATTTTAAAATTATTTTGATACTTTAAAAAATATAAAAAGGTGATGTCGTGATGTCATATATGATATAAACAGTAAAGTTAAATTTGAACATTTTTTCTTCATAAGAAAAAAAAAAAAAAAGAACGTTGTTTTTGTCCTTTTGTCCCTACTTTCAACCAGGTAACAACTTTTGGTTTGGTAAAATATGGGTACCAATACCCCTAACATAATTAAAGAAAGTTTGAACCATGATTGGATGGATGTGAGATCAAATTAATTTGTGAAAAAATTAATTTGCTATAATATCCCTCTTTTTATTTTTATTTTTTTTTTTTTGGCCTATAGCTATAATGTCCTTCTTTATGCAAAGGTGTGAGAACAAATTAATTTGTGGAAATATTAATATGCTATAATATCCCTACTTATCTAAAGGTGTAAGGCAATATTTAAATTAATTTTTATTTTCTGAGAACATATCATATATTCGTAATGGAAATATATTGGTAATGAAAATATTCATAATAAAATTTTAAAATATCAATCAATAATTTATTTAGTATATAAAAAAATATCGATATTAATGATCCGTTTGAACGACAAAGATTTGAATTGTGAATTTGAATTTGAATCATTAATATTAAGTGAATTTAAATTTGATTCAAATACTTACTGAAATTTATCAGCTTAAAATTTTAATATTTTAAATATTTTTTTATTTAGTTATTTTAAATCTAAAATCTTGAGAATGTATAGAGGGTTCAAGTATATATATAGAGAGAGAGGCAATACATAGCCATAAACTACTCTTCAGTCTTCTTTATTTATAGCTTATAGATTGTTAATGCAATGGATGTCGTATATGCGCTCAAGAGGCAGAGAAGGGCTTTGTATGGTTTTGGGGGTTAGGTTTTGTATGTTTAATTTTGTGTTGGGGTCTTAGGATTGTAGTGGTCATGGTATTGTAGATCTTGTAGATCTTACATTTAGGAATTGCTTGTGATACTAATGTAATTGTGATCCTTGTCCAAACTTTGAAGCAATATAATTTTATTTTCTGGGTAAATTTTTTTAAATGAGGCAGGCAACTAGCTTTGTTGATTACCAAAGTTTTACTAAATTTTGATATTTGTTCTCAGCTTACTCCCTATCTAAATTATGCGTCGCCCTTGCTTGCATAATCAGAAGTTTGCATAAATGATTCATCTACCTGCCAATCAGGTTGTTCTGCAGTATGCTCTCAAGGTGTTCGTTGCAATGACTCAGTCGAGATGTTGTTTTAATAGTTATTGGGTTGCTTACTTTAAATTGGAGTGGAAATCAGCCATTATTATTATTATTTTTATGCAGTTTTTTTTTTCCAACAAAAATGAATTATATCATTAATGTCAAGAATAATACATATCCATTTTAATGAGAGATTGTAACTCATTAGGCAAAGTACATAACCAGCTAGGATTATAACCCAGATCTTGAGCTCTAGAAACCCAATCTACTACCTTGTTAGATTGTCTGTAAACAAAATTGAAAGTACAATCCACAAAGATCCTAGCTAATTGATGTATATCCTCAACAAGTGGTTTGATCTCCTACAGAATCTCCTTCTTGTGATCTTTCAAACAAGAAATGACCACCAAGGAGTCAGATTTACAAACTACCCTTTCCAACTGTAGTCCCGTAGAGCACTAGCTTCTGCCACCAAAGGGGAATTACAAAAAATCTTCCTTCTACTGCCAGCAATAATATTACCTTCATGATCCAGCTCCTTGCTTTTCATTTCCTCGTTAACAACTTCATTATTTTCCCGTAGTTTCATAGCATTGGACACAATTTGATGAGCAAGAACATTTTTTCCATTGAACACCAGCTCATTCATTGCCTTCCAAATTGCCCAACATATGTAAGCAATTAAAGCCATCATGTCCTCTTCTCCTTGGTTTTTCAAAGACTGTTGCAATTCAAGCCACCTTTCACTGAAAAAAGAATGATGATCATTAAATCTAAAATCGAAAGGAGAGAGTAACCAGGTAACCCTGGCTTTAGAACAAGAGAAAATGAAATGCATAATTGATTCAGCTTCTTGACCACAAGAAGGACACACACTGGATAAACTGCATTTTCTCTTATGTAAGTTTTCAAGCACCGGCAAGGCACTTTTGCAACATCTCCATATAAAAGAATTTAGCTTTGGAGGCGTTTTAAGAGACCGCACACCCTTCCAAAATTCAACAGAATTTGTAGAATGAGTAGACTAGAAGGGATTTGCTAACATTTTTTCTCCAACAAAACCTAATAACCTTCTTCGACTGCATATTTCCCATTAAAGCTCCTATGCCATACAATTGAATCCTTCTAATTCCTTGAACCCATTGGAATAGCCCTAATTCTTCTCTTATCAGTCTCATTGGAGAAATGGTGCTATACAATGTTAATACAGATATATGGACCCTTAACAAATGTGGCACTTTGAGATTTTGATAATGAGATATGTCAATACATTTATATATGGTAGCTTCACACAATTAATCAAAAATTGTGTAATATGAAGCTAAAAAAAATAATTAACTAAAAATTATGTGTAATATCAAGCTCAAAGTAAAAAATAATAAATTTATTTATAACATAGAAGATATAAGTTGTATATAATAATTATATTGTTATATAGTTTTGAATTATTACATTTTTTAAATTTAATTTTAAATTCAAATTTATACTTAAATAGTTATCCAAACAATAAATTTAAAAAATTTTAAATTTCTTACACTCTCCAAAAAAGAGATTTATAAATTTATAAATTTCAAATAATGAATTTAAAATATGAAATTTAAAATCTAAATTCATGCATTCAAACGCACACTGAGCATATTTATTTTTCTGCATTAAGTTTGTCAATTTTAATAATATATATATATATATATATATATATATATATATATATATAAATCACAGCTGAATTAAGAATTTGAACAACTTGTATTTGAAAAAACGTAGGGTTGGGACTTGGCAGCTGTGGCCCACTGAAAAACAATCGGTCTACGAAATGCCAACAATTGTTTTTACATTAATCTACCAATCACTTTTCCAGTGGGTATATTAGAGCAAAAGGAAATCACCTAATTTGGGTCTAAACTTTTTCAAATTCTTAATTTGAAGTATAAATTAAGATTTTGTTCAATTAATTCTCTAAATTTACATTTTGGTCTTAAGTGGATCACGTGCTAGCATATGACATTAACAGAAGTTATGTGAGCCTCACATTATCAAATGTGAGACTTATTTTATATTTTTAAATAGTAAAAAAATATAAAAAATTATTTTTAAATACTAAAAATCATTAAAATTAAAAACTTAAAATTTAAAAAAAAAAACAATGAAACCCATATTTTGAGTTTTAAAATTAAAACTCAAATCTAGGTTTAGAAGGTTATATGGCCTAAAAATTTTCGGTGGACAAGTTTTTGATCTTCTTTTCCAGTGAAGTTTTGGCCGCTTGGTGGGTATAGAATTGAAGCTGGGGGAGAGACGGTTCTAATGGTATAAAAATCTCTGGGAACGGAGGCCTGGTGTGCCCGAAATCTGGAGTTGAAGTTCTCGACAATCGATGGCTTTGGGCGGAGCGTGCGGTGTTCTCGGTGGAGTTTTGTGGCGAGTCTGATGGAGTTGAACTCGCCAGATTTTTGGCTTCACAGTGGGATGGGTGGTGTCATGTTTCGGTGGTCGGAGATGGACGGATGATGAAGCGATGGCATTTTCTCTCTCCTCACGATTTTCATTTTTCTGCTTGCTCTTTTTTATTTTATTTTATTATTTCTTGCTTTCTTTCTTTTTTTTGCTAATTGTTGATCCTGATGTTTTGGTGATGAAAAATGGTTGGATTTATAGATTGATCACCGGAAAAATTACAGCCACTGTTATTATTGTTGGCATTTTCTCTCTCCTTGCGATTTTTATTTTTTTGCTTTTTTTTTTTAATTTTATTTCTTGCTTTCTTTTTATTATTATTATTATTATTATTATTATTATTATTATTATTATTGCTAATTGTTGATCTGATGATTTGGTGATGAAAAATGGTTGGATTTGTAGATTGATCACCAGAAAAATTACATTCATGGTTATTATTGTTGGGTTGATCTTAATTTTCTATTTTTTTAATTTTTTTTATTATTTAAAAATATAAATGAGTCTCACTTTATCACTTTATTAAAATGAATTAATGTTTATTTCATGTTATTAACGGACAAATCCTTATTTAAAGTAAAATACAAATTTAGAGATTTAATTGAACGAAATTTTAGTTTAAATCTAAAATTAAGTATTTAAAAAAAATTTAGATGTCAAATTAGGTATTTCCCCTACCAAAAGGTTTCAACTTTTAATTTGTATTTGTTTATTTTATATATTCAATTTTAAACTAATTGAAATTGACTTCGTGAATCATGTACTTTTCTTACTCTTTCATTTAATTTTATGTGACTAATTTATTTCTAATATATTTGACTTTCATTTAATTCTATGTGACTAATTAAATCCACTTAATTAGATGTGCTGTAAACACCTACTTTTTCACAAAACTAAGGTACTTTAAATTTTGAGTATTTTTGATAGTTGAGTATTTACCTGTGATTTGGTATAAATAAATTTAAAATATAAAATTTATTTATAAATGATATATTTTTTTTAATAAATTCGGCTGAAATTCAAATTTATAATTTCTCAATTGTGAAAATAATTTTAATATATTAAAATTAGATTTTTTTTTACTTATTGAAAGATAACAATCCAAAACGATAAAATAATACATTTGTCCAATCAAAGTAAAAAAAAAATCAAACACAACATTAATTGTAGTAATAATATGCAATTAAGTAGCAGATAATGCATCAAGAATATGAGGCATACGTGGCACAGGAATTAACACAAGATCATGAAGTCTTGGAACAGTTAATCCAGGCCGTTCAGTCATATCAAGAACATTATAATCACCACCATTAATCTTGACTCCTGGAGGATTAACCAGTTTCCAATCAAAGCATTGAATCATAGCTCCAAGTGTTGTAGGCAATTCTTGCATTGCTAGAGAAATTCCAGGACAACTCCTCCTTCCAGTTCCAAAAGGCAACAATTGAAAATGTTGACCTCTAATATCTATAGAACTTGTGTTACCAAATTCATTATCTTCATGATCATCATTATTATTATTATTATTCGATTTCAAGAACCTTTCAGGTTTAAATTCTAATGGATCTTTCCAGTACTTGGGATCTCTTCCAATCGACCATATATTCACGAATAATAAAGAATTTGAAGGAATTGTGTAGCCATTAATTTTGCAATCTTGAATTGATTTTCTTGACACCATAGGAATTGGTGGGTGAAGTCTAAATGTTTCTTTTAAAATGGCTTGAATATAATGAAGATTGGAATTATCTGATTCTTTAACAATTCTTTCATTTCCCACTACTTTATTGATTTCTTCACGAGCTTTTTCAAGAACTTTTGGATTGTTTATCAATTCTGCCAGTGCCCATTCTATTGTAATTGCTGTTGTGTCTGTTGCCGCTGTGAAGAAATCCTGCAAATTAACAAGTAAATTACTCAACTATATTATTTTCTAATTAATTTCTATATAGGGAAATTAGTATCTGTAAATACACCAGTATACTTTAGGTTCAACGACATTGTAAATATTTTTGGTTCAATGACATTGTAATTATTTTCAGCATTAAATGAAATTGCCTGATCCAACATTCTATAAGAGTCAAAATAGCCAAGGATCAAATATGGATCAAACAAGTAAGAAAAAAAAATTTCTTACTTTAATTTAGAAAATAATTTTGACCTCTATTATTGTAATAATTTATTTTTGAAAATGACTTTAACACTCCTGAAATTTAATATAATTAGCACTTTTGTCTCTGTTATTTAAAAATTAATATTTTTAGTTCTTGAAATTTGTTAATAGACAACACTCTAATTCTTGTTTGTAGAATTATGAAATGTTTACTATATTTTAATTCTTAAAGTTTTAGTTTATATTAGGATTGAACACGAATCGGTTCAATCCGGATATTTGAAAATCTCTAAAATTAGACCGAATTTCGGAGATTTGAGTTTGAGTAGAACCAGAATTGGAATCGAAATAAAAAAATTTTGTATTGTATTGTTTCTAAAATTTCGAGACAATACAATTCAGAGATTAAATATTTCAATACAATATAGCCCAATCTAATACAATATGAAAATTCAGAGATTTTCACTATTATTTTAAAAACTCTATTAGTATAATATAAATATAATTATATTAGTATTTTAATTAATTCAAATAATTTTAATTTTGACTTATATACTATTTAAAGCTAATATATAATTTTTTATAATCACTTTCTATCTTTTTTATGAAAAGAAAAAAAGAGAGTACTCACCAAAAACAAGGCCTTGATATGATTTCTAGTTAACCTAATTTCAGCATTCTCATCTTCCATAACATCAAGCATTATATCAAGGAAATCCTTATTAGCCTCTTCACCATTACTAATGCTTTTATTCATCTTCTTTCTTTGCTGTTCTCTATTTGTAATAAGCTTCTCAAGTAGCCCATCATAATTTGTATATATCTCATCAATTCTATTTCGGAAACCCTGCAAATCAAAGTTTCTGCAAAACCATATAAAATCAGAAACATTAAACTCTCCAAAAATCTTTGTAATTTCTCTCACTACAATTCTTGCAATATCAGCATCATTATCAGAATCAGAAGATCTCATACTCAACATCATTTGAGAAATTATATTATTCGAATACTTGATCAATTCTTGAGTCACATTAACACTTTGCCCAATTCTTGAATTTAAATCTCCAAGAAAATGTTGCAATTCTTTATTTCTTATAGGAAGAAATTGATTAATCATTCTATTTCCAAGAAGCTCAAAAGTACTAATCTTTTTTATGAATTTCCAATAAGGTCCATAGGGAGAGAAAGCGAAAGACGAGTTATAGGTGAGATGATCGATAGCTAATGAGTGTTTGCGTGAAGAGAAAACAAGTTCGTGAGTTTTTAAAAGTTGTTTAGCTAACTCAGGAGTTGAAGCAACAACACAAGAAACAGAACCAAGTTTGAGATAAATTAAAGGACCATAACGAGATGAAATATTGTGAAAAGAATGGTGAATTAGAGGGCCAAGAAGATGGAGATGGCCAATAATTGGTAAAGATAAAGGGCTTGGAGGAAGATTTTGCCATTTTTTTCCGAAGAGGAGAACAAGAAATAAAAGGACAACTGAGAAGGATAAGAGCTCTGCTATCATATTTCTACTTTGTGAATGTAAATTCATGAATGAAAGGGTTACATATATATGTGTACAGAGAGAGAGAGAGATAGAAATATGTGACAATATTGCATGGCAGTTCAAGGATAATCATGACAATCTACCGCATCAATCTTAGTGGGTGGTGATTAATTAATTTGCTACAAATTGCTTGGAACACAATTTTAAATTTGTGTTTTTTTTTTTAAATTATAAATTTACTATTATTTTTTTTTATTTCTCAATGTTTTGGGTTAGGATGAACACATATCAAGTTTGGCTTGAATTTATGATTTTTTGAGTTTAGATCATTTTAAGTGTAATTTTTAAAAAAAAAAAATGAGTTTAAATCGAGTAATTTTAAATTATGAGTCAATCGTGTTGGAAAGTGATTCCATGTGGAATAAATATAAAAGATTTTTAAATAAGTATTAAATTTAGCATAAGACAATTGATTTTATGCAAGTGAGTTCCAACACTTATCCACTTATAAGTTTATGATATATGATCTCATAAACTTTAATAAATCATTATGAATCAATCTCTTTAAAAATAAAAATTAATTTTATAAGTTAGATTGAATTGAATCATATTTTTTCATTAATTTTTTTAATATATATATATATATATATATATATATATATATATTAATATTAATTTATTTTAAATTCAACGTATCATCACATCTTCAGTCGATCAAGTTAGATCATATTTCCTTCATCTTAAATTAATATTTTGCTTTTCTTTTCAACACAAATTAAGAAAATTATTTAATGTCATATAAATTTTTTAAAATACTTTTACTCATTAATAATAACACATTAATTTATATATATATATATATATATATATATATATATATATATATATAAAGGATAATATAGAGATTTTCTTATAAAACTAACATCTAAAATGAGAATCGATGAAAAAGAAATTAATAATGGGAGTTTGTGAGTTTTGCTAGCTGAAACTTTATTTTTTTTAAAATACTCATTTTTTTTTTATTTCATTTTAATTTCTGTGTACATTATTAAGAGAGCTAAAGTTTTCATTTTTAAATAAAATATAAAAAATTAAAATTTAATATGTTATATATGTACCTTATGTTAGGTAGTGTGAGGTAGTGTGGGTCCCTCCAATATGGTGGGCCCCACAACCTAATAAATGAAAATATTAAGTATTGAAAAAAAGAAAGAAAAAAATTGGGGCAGGGAAAGTAGGCATGCCTACTCTTTGACAAAGGGACTTGGAGGGAGTCTATATAAAGGCTCCCTCCCTTCCTCTTTTAATACATAGAAAATCACAACAAAATTGAGAGATAGTTTTGTGTGAGTGTGAGAAAAGAAGTAAAGACTTCTAAATATTTGAGAGAGGGTTTTGATAATTTTGTCCGTCTAAAAATTATCCTACATTTTTTTAATTCTTGTTCACTGTGAGAAAAGATGTACTGAGTTATTGAGAGTTGTGTGAGAGAGCGTTTTGATAATTTTTGTCCTTCTAAAAATTATTCTACATTTCTTTAATTCTTGTTCACTGTGAGAAAGGGTGTACTGAGTTATTGGGTGTTGTGTGAGAGAGGGTTTTGATAATTTTTATCCGTCTAAAAATTATCCTACATTTTTTTAATCCTTATTCACTGTGAGAAATGATGTACTGGATTATTGGTGTTATAAAAGAGAGGATTTACAATTTTGTCCTCCAAAAATTGTACTATGTAACTATAAGAGTTATAATGATTTATCCATTGTGAATCGTGAATATAGAGTTATTGAAAAACCGAACCACGTAAAATTTTTATTGTATTTGCTGTGGATTATTTATTAATTTTTATTTTTATTGTGCGTGTAAAATATCCTATAAAATTTTCCAACACCTTACTACTCTAAAAATAAGACTTTTTTATTTGAATGTTTTCATATTACATTAGAATCAACTATACATCATGCGTTTTCATGAATTGCCATAACTGTTACCATGTATCAAGCCATCAATCAACTTTTCATGTTGGTATTGTATGTCAATTTTTAGCAGCATTTTTTTTTTTTTTTTATTTATTATGTTGATACTATATATTAGCTTTAGCAATGCAAGAATTGCCTGCTACACTTGCAGCTACAATACAGTGCTTTGATTGGAAAGTAATCAATCCTCCAAGAATTAATATCAACGGTGGTGATCTTGTTGATATGAATGAACGGCCTGGATTAACTACTCCTAGGGCTCATGAACTTGTTTGCATTCCTCTTCCTCGTTTGCCTAATGATGTGCTTGAATCATTATTATATTAATTAATGTTGTTGGCTGTTGACCACCTCAGCACTCAGAGGTGCCTTTAATGTTTTCTTTATATCGTTTAGTAATTTATTTGCAATATTTATTTATGAATAATATTAAATGATGTAATTACGTAATATTTATAGATTTACATCACTTCCTGATAAATTAGGATTGTTTGTGTCCTATATTTTTCAGTAATATTACCCTCTTATTTTAAAATATTTTTTTTTTACTATATAATATTTTAATTCTGAATTTTCTAACATTTACTTTATTCAATTAAGAGTAAGGTGGTATTTGATAATACCATTCAACACTTAAAATTAAAATTTTCAGCACTTAATCGTTTTAAGTTTGTTTGATAACTACGTTTTAAAAGTCTAAATTAAGTCAAAAACTACTTAAAATGATAAGTCAAAATTTTTAACTTAAAATTTATACTGAATGCGATAAGTAATTAAATTTTTAAATATTTTTACTATTTAAAAATTATATCACTTATTTTATT
>CATKHJ010947171.1:0-10409 GCA_949750685.1 Vernicia montana
CATGTAGAATCAGAAGAGATGGGAATAATTTGATATATTATTCATCAATTGTATAGGTATATATACAAGTTTAGGAGTCCTAATTTAGGAAAGAAAATCTCCTATATTGAATACCAATATATAACTTCCTAATATATATATACAGTCTGTAACATTAACAAATTATATTACTAAATTAAATTAGGTCACAATACAATCCAACTAATTTCATTGATCTGGGTTTGGAAAACTAGAGTAAATTAACAACACAGAGAAGCAAAATGACAGAGAAGCCTCAACACCCAAATCCTCTGCTTCACACATAAAACCCATCATTCCCCTTTATTACCAAAACACCCATCTTCTTCCTCCACCTTCTCACAATCACCACAACTCATTGGAGGCGCATGATGAATAGCAGAGAAGCTAACGATGGCAACTCGAGCTGGTAGATCTTGATCGCGACCTATAGGCGCAATTTGGATGCATTGGTTCGATGCCGACGGTGACTGGATGGGGCTGGAGTAGCGCCGAACGTGGCCGACTTCAGATGCACGGTGGTCTACGACTTTGGGCTCCTCTTTGCGCGCGATGTGGGCTTAACGATTCACGAATCCAATTTTGCAATTTTTTTTAAATAGCTATTTAGCAATGGAAGATCTTGCACTATGAACATAGTTCTTCTCTTCTTTGATTTGGCTTTTGGATTTTCATTTTCTAGTTTCAAGGATTTTGGGCTTTAGATCAATTTTGAAGCCATAACAAAATTGATTAAATTTTTTTTTTTTTTTGTTAAATTTGTATTTTAAATTTGTGGAGAAAAAAAAGATTTTTCCTAAATTTTCTATGCATCCAAATATATTAAACAGTGAAATTTGGTGTTGCTGAGTTCTGTTTTTTTAAGAGAAATTATTAACGTTTTATTATTTTATATAAAAAATATATTTTTATTTTAAATAAAAATTAAAAAAATACCTTTTATTTTCATTGAAATTATAAATATATTTTTTAGATTTATAGTGGGTCCCATTTTTCTTATTTGGACGCCATGTCATAACCAAAAAATATTTTTAATTGGTCAAGAGTGCCACATCAGCTCAAAACTAACAGTGTTAGAGTAGCAGACTCCAAATTGCTAATGGCGTGAAGTATAGATCCATTTTTGTCAAAAAAAATTTCAGACTCATAAGTGTAAAAGGGTCAAACTACATGGTACTTTTTTGTACTTTTTCCTGAAAAAATTCTTTAAGCATTCTCTTCTCACTATACATGTGTGACTCCTTTTATCTCCTGTTTATTGTTTATTAGAGGCATATGCACTGGAGCAAACACTAATAGTTCAGAAGATTGTTTTCGAGCACAATGGCTCAGATTTTGTTTTTGCAGAACAGCCTGAAACTAAAAAAGAACTTTGGAAGGTAGGGTGACTTGAATTGTTTTTTATTATTCATTCTTGTACAAGTTGTAGGTCTTGCTTACCTAATTCTTCCCTTTTGCACACATATTGGAATATATGGGGTTAAGAATGTACTTTCCTACACAACAAAACCTACTTCTTCTTTAGAACTGCATCCCTTCTTTTGCCACATAATTTTTTTTTAAATTTTAGTTTTTATCTTTTATTTACTTTTTCATCTTTTTTTTTTTTTGGGAAAGTACAAAAAAATACTCTGTGATTTGACCTTTTTACACTTTAGGGTCTGTGAATTTTTTTTTGATAAAATGGGGTTTGAGGTTTCTTCCGTTAGCAATATGGGGGTCCAGAGTGTTAATGGCGTTAACTAGTGTTGATGTGGTGCTTACGTGGCGCCACTATTGCCACATAAGCACCATGTCAACAAACACTAACGGCGTTAGGGCAGGACCCCAAATTGCTAACGGTGCAAATCACAGACTTATTTTTGTCAAAATAAATTCCACAAACCTCAAAATGTAAAAGAATCAAACCACAATGTACTTTTTTGTATTTTTCCCTTTTTTTTATTTATTAAATCAATGTGGATCTCTGTTGCATGCTTTTTCTGTGCTTGGCTTGTGCTACTTGATTCCTTTTTCAATTTATTTACTTATTAAAAAATGAAATATATTTGCATGCATAACATTTGCACATTACACAGATATGTATAGCCATTGGCTGTTGGCTTGAATCTGGTAACCCAGTACACCTATTGAATGTCAGGTGAATTTCCAATATCTCACCCAAAGCAGCCTGCATATCTGGGATATTAATTTTCTATGGCTAAACTTTTCTTAAGGTCTTACCCCAATTCCCAATACCTGATGGGTCAAACTTACCAATCACAGCCCTATTTTATTTTATTTTTTCCTTAGCAATTCTTCCAATGCAATCACTGACTTATCAATGAGACCCCCTGGTCAGAGGCTTGATCCAAGTAGTTTCCATAGCTATCCTCTTTATACTTTGTGATTAAAAGTTCTTGCCTTCTTGTTTTAGTGCAGATACGAAAAGAGGCTCTATGGGCTTGCTTTGCAATGGAACCCAAATATGAGGCGATGATTTCGGTGAGTTGTTACCGAGAAATTTAATTATATATCTGGAATTCCTTACTTCCTCTATTTGTGAACACGTACATGTTTCAGCTTCTTTATTGAGGATGATATTGCAAAAATCATAGTATGTCCTATATTTTTTTATGGGAAAGGTGGTGTTCTTTTTTTCTCTGTGGCCTTATGCTTCTGGATTTTTTAGAGGGTCTCTCTTTGAATGTTATCCAACTTAATTGGAGGGCATTTCTTTTTTTAGCTTATGTTTATTTTCTTCTTGTTAGTTGTTCAAGTTTTATAGGAGGATTCCTTGTCCTCCATGGAGTATGCTAATTCCTTTCTTTGTCAATCAATTTCTTTTCTTATATAAAAAAATTGATTGTATTGACAGAAATCTGCTAATTTCAGAAATCATAATGCTGCCTGTAGTTAATTAATTAATTGATTGGGTTGTAGAATCTTTAGCCTTGTTGGACATGGGAATTCTTTTGGTTTCCAAAGAGAATGAAAGGAAGTGCAATCCAGTGACAAACATTACTCGGAGATAATTTTCTTTTATATTGTCTTTTCATTATGTAATTTACCCACTATTTGGTTCAACATTTTTCTTCTGAAAAACATTTAGTTGTTTTAGTTTTTCTATGTTGCAAACTCAAGAATGAAAATAGCATGTTTTATGAGTCTAATTTTTTTTTTTACCTTTTGCTGTGCAATAATAGCATATTTTTAGTAACAAATTTTTAAAACCTTTTTGCTTAAAAAAAAAATCTTTTTGTCACCTGACCAAATTCTAATTTATGCTTTTGTTCCTAAAATAGGGGGGAAAATGCTCTTGAAGCATGCAGGCCAACAACTTCTTGTTGTTTGTGATATTTATCTTTCCTATTCCCTTATTATAGAATGAAGTTTCTATAAAAAGAACGAAATTTGTTTCCTTTTCTTTTAGCTCCTGTAGGTTAACTCTTTGTTCTTCCTCTTCTCTAAATTCCCTTCCTTTTGTGCAGGACGTCTGTGTTCCTCTATCACGGCTGGCAGAATTGATATCAAGGTCTAAAAAAGAGCTGGATGCATCACCACTGGTTTGGTATGGGCATTCTCTGAGTAAATATATTTTCTTGAAACTATATGCTAGTTTAATTTCTTTATCATTGTGCTGTCTGTTGAACTAATGCATTAATTCTTATTCCTTCTGTCTCAAATAACAGCACAGTTATTGCCCATGCTGGTGATGGAAACTTTCATACTGTGATTCTTTTTGATCCAAACCAAGAAGATCATAGACAAGAAGCAGAAAGACTGAACCAGTTTATGGTTCATACTGCTTTGTCAATGGAAGGTACCTACATCTGGACACCTGTTATGTTTGCCTTTTGTTAGACAATTAATACTTTTAACACTTTATAAGCTATTAGTTAATGATGCTTTCATGAAATCACTTCCTAGCTACTTCCCTGTATGTTTGGCTCTTAACAGTTTTTCCTTTTATTTTATCGTTCTCATGGGCATAAGATACAGGTGTCTAATGATCAAAGTAAATGACATTATTCTTTTGGTTGTGTATCTTTTGCTACTTTTGAGGCATGATTCGCATGAATATAAATATTTAACAATTCCTAGTGCTAAAATATCTCTTTTCTTTTTTTTTTCTTTCGTTTTTTTTGTTTTTTTGGACAGGAACATGTACTGGTGAGCATGGTGTCGGCACAGGGAAAATGAAGGTATTTCAATGGTTGCCATTTACCTACCCATATTATCATGTCAAATACTGTTGCACCTTCATGTTAAAAAAAAAAGTACTGGTTCACATCCATCGTGCATTCGTTAACAAATTTACTTTAAAGACCATGTATTTGCATCCAACTTATTTCTGAACTTAAATTTTCATGCCTTGATGTGGACATAATTACATAAATGACTTCTATATGGCCAAATATAATTGGACACTAGTGCATATGACTAGTTGAATCACAATGTAGGATCATGACACATTGTTCTATTACCATTTGTTAGCCTCAAAGTTTGAGAGCAACTCTGAAGGGGAATATACCATCCAAATTCTCCTTCTCAATACCCCCTTTTGTTGGGATCATAACTTGAAGATGTCTCCATCAGGATTAGTTACAGGATAAATCTAAAGATAATTCTTGCTTGATTTGCCACTTTTAGTTCTTGATTGAGCTTGAGCATATTTGATGTGGGGTTGATTGATTTCTTGTTTAAGTTCATGAATACTTAGTAAGTGTTTTTGTGTGTGTGTGTGTAATCAATCACTCTTTCGCACCAGTATCTTGAGAAGGAACTCGGAGTGGAGGCCTTGAAGACAATGAAAAGAATTAAAGTAGCTTTAGATCCAAACAACATCATGAACCCAGGAAAGCTCATTCCACCCCATGTTTGCTTCTAAGAGTGCTTTGCTGCACTTGGAGGGGGAATCCTTATTGGCATCCATTTCTTTTCAAGAGCTGTAATAATGGTCCAAAAGGTAGGTTCCTGTGCCCATTTCTACCGTTCAGAATATTTGCCCCTACTTACAGAAACTAGTTATCGTACATGAGGTTAAAATAGGCCACACATTGGTCTATACATCCTCAAATTGTACTATTTCCATTGTGCTGAGACACAGTGGCATCTTTTCGTTCGTGCTTGTTTATGTTTTCTTTCACATCAAACATACATGTGATCTATGCTAGACAATACACCTAGATTGAATAAATTGGTAATCCAACATGTTTGCTGCTATTAGACAGAGATGAAAATAATACGAATTTTGATGAAAATTGTGGTAATTTTTTTTAGTTTGGTTTTGTACTGTAGATGAACAGAAATATTTCAATTTCATTGGAAATTGTATGTTTATTTAAGAATACCTCCATGGGAGGGCGTGCCTCTGCAAAATTTAACTGTGGTCTCAGTGTATGTCTGGAACTGTAAGATGAATTTGTTTTTTCAACTGAACCAATCTTTGAGGTGCTGAACCCAAGATTGGGTTAGCTGCTGTCGTTTTGGATTTACATGTACAAAATGCAATTTTTGTCGAGTTGATGGCTCATAGAAGACTGTGAAGTGCGGCTCTTATTATTTGGGATGATTTTGCAATTACAAGTTTTCACTTTGTCTTACTCTGCAAGAATAAACTCATGGGATTGTAATATTCTCTTTTCAATATAAGCTACTCAACACTCATGAATGGATTGCTAATTGAGTATTGAAATTTCATATAATTTTAAATTTATTTTATATTTTATAAATTCAAATTTATTCGAGTTTTATCATAAAATTAATAAATAAGTTAATTTAATTTTTAATTGGTAATCATATTGATTTAAGTTGAGCGAGTATTTCGAGCATCCATTGAATATGAAAATGAAAACTTTTATCGTCTTTAAGACTCGAATATCTTTTACTTGAGTTGAACTCAGCATCATATCAACCTTGATTAGGATCAATTATGTTTTTCCATGTAAGCACTATTGTCAACTACATAAAATTTCTTGCGTTCAAAATTTCTCCTAACCTGTGTGAGTGCGCACATTTAATGTGTCAACACATATTCTTAGCAAGATAAGATATGGTTGACTGTAGACATAATTTATGGCTGATACATCATACAAAAGTCACTAATAGAAGAAATTTTCTTGAAAAATAGAAGAAAATTAAGACGAAAATTGAGATTTTTAAAAAAAAAAAAAAAAAAAACAAGATGAAGGGAATATGTAGGTGTCAATATTTCTATTTTAATTTTTCTATAAGAAATTTTGACTATATGAATGCATTTGATTGAAAAAAAAAGTTAAAATAATTATTCTAAGAAAAACAATTAAATTGCTAATAAGAATTTGAATTCACTTGTTTTGAATTAAACATGTTACAAGAAAAGGCTGAATTACCAACGAATTTTACCGACGTACATAACATACGTTGTTTATTTGTCATTAAGTATTTTTTTCTTTTCAAAAATATATCATTGCAAATATTGTTGGAATAAACAATTGGGAAGTGAACACTTAATTGTTCTAAAGTTTTTATAAACAAAATATGTGAATTAATTTTAAAAATGAATTTTAATGATATCAAATAATAAATGAGTTAGAAGATTTGGATTACAGGCAGAAGATTAGTGAGTGTGAAGTACTGGTTTATCTAAAGATAAGGCCATTGAAGTTTATCGAAAAGGAGATGAAAAGAAAATCGCCCGGCCAAGTTGTGAGGTGAAGAGACAGAATAAGAAGACAAGTCAATTGAAGAAAGAAGACAAAACAAGAGTAGGACAAATTACAACCCAAGATTCTAAATCAAATCAAAGTTTTTAAAAGTTGTTTGTTTTTCTTTACATAGGTGCCAACTGTTGAAAGTTATTTGATGGCAAAAGCATCAAATGATTCCTACATAGAAACTAATTTTGCATGCGCATCTTGCACCGTGTTTTAAGATTTTTTTTTTATTCATTTAATTTCAATTAAAATTAAAACTCTAATCTTATTCGACTCTAATATCATTAAATTAAATTCATTGATATTTTATTTTATTATTATTAAAAAATCTATAACGTATTACCTTTGTCTTAAAAAGATTATTATTATTTTTTACATAAAATTTAAGAATACAATGAATAAAATGTCATTTTTTTTTTATATTTTTGGTGATATAATAAATACATTTTTCTTTTACTTTGAGAATATAAAATCCATAATAAATTTCACATTTCAGTATAAATTTTGTAAGTTAAAATTAAATATTAATAATAGATAAAGATAAAAAAATGAGTAAAAAATAATATTATTAATAGAAACATGACAATTTTTTTTTTTTGAGATATTTGAAAAAAGAAAAGAGTAATAATCTTTTTGAAATGAAAGTAATAATTAATAAGAGTTGAAATTCCACTAATTTTATTCATTGATTTGAGTAAATGATAAAAGCTACCCTCCCAAAATAATAAAAAAGTGCATTAAAGTATATAAAGAAAACTTTTTATATTACACATTTTTTCTATTATAAAAAATGTAATAACTAATTATAGTGGTTATGGTATTTTATTTTTTTTATTTCAATAGATTAAAATAAAATTATACTAAAATTATTCATTATATTTGAATTCTAAAGTGAAAAATAATAATTTTTTAAATAATGAGTTTTGACACAATATTATTAAAAATTTTCATAGCCATATGAGTTTAAGCAATAAGTGAAACTTAATTGATAAAAATAAAATAAAATAATACACATAAAGTAAAAAAAATTAATGTATTTTATAAATAATTTCAACTCTTCCAACGAAATGAATTTAGATTCCATCATGCCATTGTGCCAATAAAATCATTTTAGAAATGATTATCAAAATTTAATTATCACTGATGTTAAAATTTTCTGGCTGATATGTAAAAGAAAAAAAAAGTAAAGTAAATACAATTCTCTCAATAATTTACTCTTGTTTGCACATGATATTTTAGGCTCAGTTCAATAAAAATTATAGGCTGAAAAATTAAGAGGGAGGACAATAATCAATCATCAGAGAAAATCAATCAATCGATTTTCAATTCAATTCAATTCAAGATATATTTTTCATTGTAAACATAGTTTTAAAACCCTATATTTACATTTTCAGTATTTTCAAGTTTTTTAATTCCTGTAAATGTAATGTTTTCTATTCAATGCAATGCAATTTCTTTTAGCTTAAACCTTTAGCTAATTACATGTTATTTCTTTTCTCCAAACTCATTAAAATTCCAAATTTACATTCCATTAACTACTAGCTACAATTTAAGCATTAACTGTCAAAGTGAGCTAAAAATTCATAATTTTTTAATTAAAAATTTATGTATAAATTACTGATTCGTGTTCCTCACATAGTGACACTTTTAAAATAAAAACAAAGCCATAATTTAAGGCACTTTTAACTCTTTTGGTGCATAATTTAATTGTTCAAAATATATATATATATATATATATATATATATTTCACTAATTTTGGTAGCTTTTTAACTTTCTCCAATAATCAAGGTGAGACAACGTGGAAGAGCTAGCAGTTCTCCAAGTCTCCGCTCCCATAAAGCCATACCGTATCCGGGTTTTGCGTGCTGCGTTTTATAATTAATCACTCCCTATTGTCTATGGATTTTAATGATTCGGTTTCATCCATTTAAAGTAAGTATTTTTAATAAATTAATAAAGTCGATTTTTAAATATTTTAATTCTTAATTAAATTAAATAATATTTAAAAATATTTAAATTAAAATTATTTAAATTCAGTTTGAATAGTTGATTTGATAAAAATAATAAATAAATAAAATAAAAAATTAAAAAAATTATAAAAAATTAACAAATATTAAAATAAAATCATATTACTAAATAACAATTAACCTTACCAATAGTGTTAAAAAAAAATTTTAGATTGTATACTTAAAATTCTATAGCATAATAATAATAAATTAGAATGAAATATTCCCCAAAAAGTTAGTAGGAATCAAAATAACAACATAAAAATCCTATAAAATATAGAAATTTAGTAAATATTTTTAATTTTAAAAAAATTTAAAAAATAATTTGCATATTAGTAAAGTACATATCTAAAAAATAAATAGTTTTATTATATTATTGATTCAGTTCGGTTTAACTGAATTTTTATTTTCTTAAACCAAAATCAAACTAAAAATTCGATTTATAAAAATTTTAAAACAGTAACAAATCATGAAACAATCTAAACTATAATTTTTTATTTGAATTGAATTGGATTAATTCGATTTAGTTAATTTTTGTGCAGTCCTACTACTACCTTTATAGATAATGAAGGATTAATACATTAATTTCAAAATTAATTTTTAATATTATGTGTCCGACACATTTTTTTATTTAATAGGAAGATGATTTCATGGGTCAGTCTTACACATCTTAATAAGTTCATCTTGTTAATTTGGTCAAAAGTTAATTATCCACAATTCCATACTGAAATTAAAAAATTCATAAATTAAAAAAAAAAATCATTTACAATTTTTAACTCTAAAAATTAAACTCTGATCAATAAAAAAAAATAAATAATATCAAAGTTAACGTTTCCAACACTTAATTTTAACGCGACAAAGAAATTTATTCATTACAAATGTCATTTACTAATTTTGAATTATTATACAGACATTATCTTTATGTCTATATCCATATCTCAGGCTAATATTAAAGATAGGCGATAAGTACAAATCTTTACTATTAAATATTTCACTCTCTCTCTCTCTCTCCCCCCAAAATAGTTATCCACGTTTTTTTTTTTTTTTATACAGCTTAAAAAAAATATCATTAATTATTTATTTAACTCATAAATTTTATTATATTTTTTTACTTATACTCTTATTTATATTCATTTATTATTATATTTTTTTTATTAATTTTAAGAATACATAAATACTACATATTTTAATTAATAAAGATAAAATAAATAAATATTTATTTTTTTTAGAGTGAGTAAATATTTTGAAACATTCTAAAAAAAATAGTAGATAATATTTTTGGGACGAGGAAAGTAATAAATTTTTGCTTCAAATGCTTTTAAAAAAGAAATCCAATTAAAAAAATACTCTTTCTCTCTCTTTATATATATATATATATATATATATATATATATATATATAAAACATTAAATTAAAAGAAATCTATATTTTTTATAGTACAAACTAAAAAAAAATATGTGATATCATTTTTAAATAAATATATTATTCCGAATTAAAAAAATATACCAATTAAATAAAATAAGAAAGTCTTATATTATTTTTAAGTAAATAAAATATTTCAAATTAAAAAAATGATACCAATAAAAAAAAGCCAGAAAAAATTTCAATACATATATATATAGAGAGAGAATTCTTTTTTTTTTCTTTTTTTTTTTTAAAATTTTGGTGTTATATATATATATATAGAGAGAGAGTTACATATATATA